>PVJL010005384.1:0-109699 GCA_004026885.1 Lyroderma lyra | reverse complement strand
AGGGGAGAAAGGGGAGGGGGTGGGAGAGGAGGGGGGGAAGCTAAATATAAGGTGATGGAAAGAGAAGTCACATTAGGTGGTGAACTTATTATACATCAAGTTGACAATGCACTGTAGAATTGTATGCCTGAAACCTATGTAATCCTTGCTAACAGATGTCACCCCAATAAGTTTAACAATAAAAATGAATTAAAAAAAAAAGAAGTGCGATTTCAGAAAAATTTTAAGTGGATTAGCAGAGATACCCTAAAACACCCCTATCCTGATCAGGAAAAGTGATCTCCAGCACATCCCAATCCTATCAAGCAGAGAATCCTAATAGAGCTCCCAAATGATAAGCATACAGACTCCTGGCCAGCACACAATCTGACCAGGCACAAAGATCTCCAGCACATCCCCATCCTAAAAACCACAGAGAACCCTAATAGAACCCACAAATGACCAGCAGAGAGACTCCTGGCAGACCCACAACAAAACCATTCAAAAAGATCTAGCAGATCTTAAACTTGACCATCACAGACAGCCAATGCAGACAATCAAACTGACCAGAACACAGCCCAAAATGCAGAACTTCAACCTGATCAGAACGGAGACCTTAGGCACACCCAGGACGAGCAGAGAGACCACAGAAGACCCGAAACCCGGTCTGACCAGAAAAGACACCATGCCAATTCCAAATGTGACTGGGGACAGACAACCCAGTCGAACACCAATCTGGTCAGCACAGACATCCCAGAACTGATCCCAAGCTGACCTGTACAGAGAGCACACACTGACCTCAAACTTGACTAACACAGAGACCTTAGCAAAAACTCAACATGACCTGCACAGGAACCCCTGGAGACCAGAAACCTGATGAGAAAAGTGACCCCCAGCATACACCCATCTTGACAAGCACAATAAACAGCAGTCCATTAACCTGACAAGGAGTGCAACCTCAGCAAATCTCCACACAGCCCAGCACAGGTACCCCAAAACACCCCTAATGTGAACAACAAAAGAGAACTCCAGCACATACCAATCCTAACGAGCACAGATAACTGTGATAAAACCCCCCAATCTCCAGCATAGAGACCCTTGGCAGACCCACAACCTGAACATCACAGAGAGGCCCAGAACACCTCAACCTTAGCAAGTACAGGAAACACCTGCAAACCTTCAAACTGACAAGAACAGAGCCATAATGCTGACCTTCACTATGACCTGAACAGGAACTTCAGACCACTCAAGACCAGCAGAAAGACACCAGCAGATCCTGAACTTGACCAGGACAAACCTCAGGCAGATTACAAATGGGACTGATAACAGAGACCTCCAGAATACCCGTAACATGACTAGCACAGAATCACCAGGTTGACAGTCAAACTGGCCAGTAGAGAGAGCACATGCACACCTCCAACCTGATTAGCACAGAGACCTTCAGAAGACCCCTAAGCTGAATAGATCAGAAAATGACAGCAGACCCCAGAAATCACCAGCACGGAAACACCCAGCAGACTTAACACCTGACCAGCACAGAGAACCATGGCCAACCTCCCACCTCACCAGGACAGGAAAACCAGACAGACACTCAATATGACACACACAGAGACCCCAGAAGACCTAAAACCTGACAGGCAAAGACACCCCCAGCAGACCTCCAAACTGATAGGCACAGTACCCTATCAGTAACCAATTCTGACCACCAGAGAGCTCAAAGGCGACCCCAACCTGACCAGCAATATGTCCCCAGCAGAGAGATCCCAGGCAGAAACACAATGTGACAAACACAGATACCTCAGCAGAATCGCAGCTGGACCATCAAAGACACGCCTGACATATCCCCAACCTGAAGAGCACACATAACCCAAGCAGATTGCAACTTACCCTAAACCGAGTCTCCAGGCAGATATCCCCCCTTGGTGACTAGCAAAGAGATCCAAGTGGACTTCAAATATTACCAGGACAGAGACGAAAGACAACCCCCAAATCTCATTGAGCACAGAAATTTTCAGATGCCACCTATCCTGCCCAGCACAAAGTCCTGAGGAAGACACCCAATCTGACCACCAGAGAAACTGTGAGATGACCTCCAACCTGACTAGCACATAGACGGCTTGCTGATCCCCACCTTATTGGAAACACAAATCTTTAGATATCCTGAAAGCTGCCCAGCACAGAGATCGAGGCACAAACTCACAGTGATGATTGCAGAGATGCCAGCAGTCCTGGAAGCTGAGAAGAAAAGAGATCCCTGGTGACTTCCAACCTGACCAGCAGAGTTCTTTTCCCCAACAAAAGCAGCAGAGATCCAATGAGACCCCTAACCTGATCAGCATAAAGACTCAGCACACCCCCAACCTGTGCAGCATATGACCCAGACAGACCTGCAACTTGGGCAGCACAGAGACCCCTGGCATACCCCTAAATGACCAAACACATAAAGCTCCAGGTTACCTCTACACTGAGCATCACAGAGATCCCTGGACAACACACAACCTCACAAACCTCTCGCAGGCCTCAAACCAGCTTAGCGCAGAGACCCAAGACCAAAAGCCCTGTGACAAACCAGAGACCTCAGCAGACCCCCAACTTGATAGGCTTAGACCTTTCTTGACACACACTAATCCTTTCAAACACAGACATCCCTGACACACCACCAACCTGACAAGCACAGAGAATCCTAATGACCCTCTAACCTGACCTGCAAGAAATGGCCCAAGGAATCCCAATTTGACCAGAAGAGTATCTAGAAGTCACCAAACCTGAGCACCAAGAAGGTCAAACCAGACCTCCAAAATGAACACCTCAGAGACCTGAGGCAAACTTTTAGCATGACTTGGCACATAGAAAACCAAAATAACCTCACACATGACCAGGACATAAATACCACACAGGCTCACAACAAGGCTCTGAGGACAAGGACACTCGCAACGATATGCCCAGGCACTAACATAACCGTATGACTCCGAATCTGACCAACATGAAGACAAAACATCGACCCATCACATGAAAAGCTGGGAGACCCGAGGCAGACCTTCAAATTGACCAGCACAGAGACCCAAGGCCATCTCCAACTTCACCAGTACAGAGACCTGACATAAACCTCCTCTAACTGGATACAAACTCTTTCAGCAGACAGCAAAACTGAGCTGCAAAAAAACTCCATGCAGGCATCAACACTGACCATCCCACACACCCCAGGCAGATCTGGGAACTCGCGACCACAGAGAACCCAGAAAGCCCCTTCAGCCTGACCAGCACAAAGATAACCAGAAGACCACAAATATAACAAGAACAGAGAACTCCAGAAGGATGGCAAACTAAACATCACAGATACTCCCAGAAAACCTGAAACTGACCTGTACAGAGAACCTGAGAAGAACCCAAACCTGCCCAGCACAGAGGCCCCAAAATGATCCCAACCTGACAAGAAAAGGAAACATCAACCGACATCTAACTTGATCAACCCAAAGACCTCAGGCTGAAAGTCAACATGACAAGCACCCATGGAGAATTGGATCCTGACCAGGAAAGTGACCCCGAGGAGACAGCCAATGAATCAAGGAGAGTACCCAACAGTACATTAACCTGAGAATCCAAGAGCAAATCTCCAAACAGACAAGCACAGATACCCAAAACAGGCCCCTACCCTGACCAGACACAAAGATCTCCAACACATCCCCATCCTAAAGACCACAGAGAATGCTGACCACACCCCCAAATGACAAGCAGATACACTCTCAGGAGACCCATAAGCAGACCATCCAAAGACATCTAGCAGATCCAAACGTGACCATCACAGCCAATGCAGACCATAAAACTGACCAGAACAGAGCCCAAAATGGAGAACTCCAACGTGACCAGAACGGAGACATTAGGCACAGCCAAGATGAGCAGAGACAACACAGAAGATCCCAAAACTGACCAGGGCCGGCACCACACAGATTCCAAATGTGACTGGGAACAGAGAACACAGAAGAACCCCAACCTGTTGAGCACAGAGACCCCCGTACTGGTTCCAAGCTGACCCATACACAAAGCACCCACTGAACTCCAACTTGACTAACCCAGAGAACTTAGGAATAAACTCAACATGACCTGCCCCAGAACTCCTTGCAGACCTGGAACTTTAACTGGAAAGAGACCCCCAGCATACGCCCGACCTGAGAAGCATAATAAACAGCAGTCCAGTAACCAGGCAAGAAGTGCCACCTCAGCAAATCTTCAAACAGACCAGCACAGATACACCTAAACATCCCTACCGTGACCAACGAAAGAGATCTCCAGCACATGCCAATCCTAACAAGTGCAGACAACTGTGATAGAACCCTCCAGTCACCAGCATAGAGATTCCTGGTAGACTCACAACCTGAACATCACAGAGAGGTCCAGAAGACCACAAACCTAACAATCACGGGAAGCCTCCACAAAACTTCAAACTGACAGGAACAGACCCACAATGCTGTCCTCCACCATAACCAGAACAGGGACCTCATGACCACATGAGACCAGCAGAAAGACAACAACAGACCCGGAACCTGACCAGGACATACCTCAGGCAGATTCCAAATGGGACTGAAAACAGAGACCTCCACCACAGCCCTAATGTGACCAGCACAGAGTACCCACTCTGACAACCAACCTGACCAGCAGAAAGACCACATGCAGACCTCCAAATTGACTAGCATAGAGACCTCCCAAAGACCCCTTGGCTAAATAGCTCAAAAACTCGCAGAAGACCCCAAAACTTCCCAGCAAAGAGATCTTCAGCAGACTTAAAACCTGACCAGCAGGAGACCCACAGCCACTTCCCAACCTGGCCAGGACAGAGACACCAGACAAATACTCAACATGACAAACATGGAGACCCCAGCAGACCTGGAACCTGACAAGCAAAAATAGCTCCAGAAGGTCCCCAACATGATAGGCACAGTAACCAACAGTAACCAAACACGACCAGCAGAGTTCAAAACCAACCTCAACCTGACCAGCAATGTGTCCCCATGGATACTTTCAACATGACAGGTATAGAGGGCCATGCCTAACACTAAGTGTGACCACCACAGAGACACCAGCAGACTTTCAAATTTATCAGCAAGGAGACCCCAGGCAGACTCTCACAGTGACAAGCACAATGACCCCTGAAAGACCAAAAACAACATGTTATAAAGACGCCAGAAAGACCATCAACCTTACCAACACAATTACTCCAAGCAGACTCCAAACCACACTAGAATAGTGACTATAGGCAGACACCCACACGGACCAGAACAGAGACTCCAGGTTTACTCCCTATCTGACCAGCACAGAGATTCCATGGAGAAACACCACATGACAATCAGAGATACCCCAGCAGAACCCAGCTGGACCAGCAAAAACAAAACTCACAGATCCCCAAGCTGAAGAGCACACAGACTCCGAGCAGACTGCAACCTAACCTAAACCGAGTCTCCAAGCAGATATCCCTTTGACTAACAAAAAGAACCAAGCAAACTTCAAATATGACGATGATAGGGACAAATGACAACCCCCAAAACACTTTGAGTACAGAAAATCCCAGAAGACACTTATCCTGGCCAGAACAAGGTCCTCAGGAAGACAACCAATTTGACCACCAGAGAGACCCCAAGATGTCCTTCAACCTGACTAGCATATAGACCGCTTGCTGATCCTCATCTGCCTGGAAACAGAAATCTTTAGCCTTCCATTAACATGCCCCACACAGAAATCGAGGCACAAACTCACTCTGATGATCACAGAGATGCCAGCAGACCTGGAAGCTGAGAAGAAAAGAGATCCCTGTTGACCTCCAACCTGACCTGCAGAGTACACCATAATTTCTCCAACAATACCAGCAGAGATCCAATGAGACTCCCATCCTGATCAGCATTGAGACTCAGCACATCCCCAACCTGTGCAGGCAGACCAGCAACCTGAATAGTGCAGAGACTCCCGGCATACCCCTAACATGACTGGGCACATAAAACTCAGGTTTACTTCTACAATGAGCATCACAAAGATCCATAGCCAACCCCTAACCTATCAAACAGAGAGACCCCTGGCAGACCTCAAACCGGACCAGCACAGGGAACCCAGACAAAGAGCCCTGTGACCAGCCCAGAGACCCCAGCAGACATCCAACATGACTAGCCCACACTTTGCAGGCAAACACTAATTCCAACAAACACAGACACCCCAGGCAGAGCCACTACCTGACGAGCACAGAGAATCCTAGGAGACCTCTAACCTGCCCAGCAAGAATCACCAGAAAAAGACAACTTGACTAGAAGCATACCCAGAAGTACCCTAACATGAGCATCAGAAATGTCTAACCAGACCTTCAACATGAACACCTCAGAGACCCGAGGCAAATCTTTATCATTACTGGGAACACAGAAAACCAGAATACCTCGCATGTGACCAGCACATAAACCCCTGACAGGTCCACAACAAGAGCAACATTGAGCCTAAGACACTGTGAACATGTCCGGCCACTGAAAAACAAGTATGACTCCTAATCTGACCAGTACAAAGACCAAACACAGACCCCAACATGAAAAGCACAGAGACCCCAGGCAGACCTCAAAACTGACCAGCACAGAGATGCCGGGGAGCCCAAAACTCACAAGCACAGAGACCCAATATAAACCGCCATGAGACTAGGTACAAAGACTTTGAGCAGACAGCCAGACTGAGCAGCAGAAAAACCCCATGCAGACCTCAACACCTACCATCACAGACCCCAGGCAGACCTCCAAACTCATGAACACAGAGACCACAGGAAGACCCCCCCACCTGACCAACACAAAGATAACCAGAAGACCCTGAATATATCCTAGAACCCCAGAAGGACATCAAACTAATCATCAGAGAAACTCCCAGAAGATCTGAAACTAATCAGTACACAGACCCTGAGCCGAACCCAAACCTGCCCAGCACAGAGACCTTTGAATTATCCCAACATGTCAAGAAAAGGAACCATCAACCGACCTCAAACTCGATCAACAGGGAAACCTCAGACAGAAAGTCAACAGGGCAAGCACAGGGACCCATGCACAATGGGAACCTCACCAGGAAAGTGAGCCCCAGAAGACAGCCAACCAAAAAAGTAGAGTAGCCAATAGCACATTAACCTGATTAGCCAAGAGAACCGAGCAAATCTTCAAACAAACCAGCACAGATACCCAAAGCAGACCCCTATCCTGACCAGGTAATTAGATCTCCAACACATCTCCATCTGAACAAGCACAGAGCACCTAGACAGAACCTTCAAATGACCAACATAGAGACTCTGGGCAGACCCTCACCCTGAACATCACAGAGAGCCACAGATCTCAAAACTGACCATCACAGAGAGTGCCAGAAGACTCCCATCTGACCAGAAGGGAATATAGAAAGCATACCTTTAATTTGACCAGAAATGAGACCGCAGGCACACATGAGACAAGCAGACAGACACCAGCAGACCCCTAATCTGACCAAGACATACCCCAGGCAGATACCAAATGTGACTGGGGAAAAACACACCCTAGGTGAACCCCAACCTATGGAGAAACACTCTCGATTGATCTCAACATGATCAGAATAGAATCAATCAACAAACCTCAAACTTGACCAATAAAGAGACCTTGGGCAGAGACTCAACATGACAAGCTCAGGAACCCCTGATGACCTGGAAAGAAACCCTCAGCATACATGTGAACTGACAAGCGCAATACCCACCAGTCCATTACCCTGACCAGAAGTGCAATTTCAGGAAATCTGTTTCAGGAAATAGAATAGCACAGATACCCCCAAACACCCCTAACCTGACCAAGGAAAGTGATGTCCAACACATCCCAATCCTATCAAGCAGAAAACCCTACTAGAACTCCCAAATGATGAGCATACAGACTCCTGGCAGATGCACAACCTGACCAGGCACAAAGATATACAGCATATCCCCATCCTAAAGACCACAGAGAACCCTGATAGAACCCTCAAATGACCAACGGAGAGACTCCTGGCAGACCCACAACCAGACCACCCAGAGACATCTAGCAGACCCCATAATTGACCATCACAGACAGCCAATGCAGGCCATGATACTGACTAAAACATCGCCCAAAATGCAGAATTCCAACGTGACAAGAACAGAGACCTTAGGCAAACCCAAGACAAGCAGAGATACCCTAGCAGATCCCAAACCGGATCAAGGCTGACACCACAGATTCCAAATGTGACTGGGAACAGAAAATCCAGCAGAACCCCAACCTTTTCATCACAGAAACCCCAACTGATCCCAAGATGACCAGTACAGACAGCAACCACTAACCTCAAACTTGACTAACATAGGGACCTTAGGCAGGAACTCAACATGACAAGCACAGGAACCCCTGCAGACCTGGAACCTGACCAGAAAAGAGACCCCCAACATACACTTGACAAACACAATAAACAGCAGTCCATTAACCTCATGAGAAGTGCTACATCAGAAAAGAAGACCAGCACAGATACTCCAAAATACACCTAACGTGACAAGGGAATGAGATCTCCAGCACATTCCAATTCTAACAAGCACAGAGAACCCTGATAGAACCCCCAAATGACCAGCATAGAGATTCCTGGCAGACCACAACCTGACACTCACAGAGAGAGTCAGCAGACCCAAACCTGACAATCACTGGAAGCCCCAGTATACTTTCAATCTGACAAGAACAGAGCCATAATGCCGACGTCCACCATGAGCAGAACAGACATCTCAGGCACACATGAAACCAAGAAAAACACACCAGCAGACCCTGAACCTGACCAATACAGACCTCAGGCAGATTCCAAATGTGACTGAAAAGAGAGATATCCAGCACACCATGACCAACACAGAGTTTCCAGGCAGACAACCTAATCGACCAGCAGAGACACCCCTGCAGACTTCCAATTTGACTAGCATAGAGTCCTCCAGAAGACCCCTAAGCTGAATAGCTCAGAACCTCCCAGCAGAACCCAGAACTCACCAGCAAAGAGACACTAACTGAAGTAAAACCTGACTAGCACAGAGACCAAGAGCCAACCTCCAACCTGACCAGGATAGAGACAACAGGCAGACACTCAACATGACATGTACAGAGATCCAGATAACCTGGAACCTGACAGACAAAGACATCCCCACAAGACCCCCTGCCTTATAGGCACAGTACCCCATCAGTAACTAAACCTGACCATCAGAAAGTTCAAAAGGGACGCCAACCTGACCAGCAATGTGTCCACAGGAATACCTTCAACATGACAAGCATAGAAACCCCAGCCAGACACTAAGTATGACCACCACAGAGACACCAGCAGACTTTCAAATTCACCCACAAAGAGACCCCAGGTACACCCAAAATCTGACAAGCACAAGAACCTCCCAAAGACCCAAATTGACATGTCATGAAGACCCCAAGAAGACTACCAACCTTACCAACACAATTCCCTCTAGCAGACTCCAAACCAGGCCAGTACAGAAACTTTAGGCGGACACCCCTGCTGACCAGCACAGAGACCCCAGGCTGACTCCAATCCTGACCAGCAAACAAACTCCCACCAGACTGCCAATCTGACAAGCCCAGAGATTCCAGGCAGAAGTACGTGACCAGCACAGATACCCCAAAAGATCCCCAACCTGAAGAGCACAGAGACCCCAAGCAGACTACAACATAACCAAAATCAAATCCCCAGGAAGATATCCCTGTGACCAGCATGGAGATCTAAGCAGACTTCAGACATGACCAGGACAGAGACCAAAGGCTACTCCCAGAACTTATTGAGCACATTAACCCCCAGAATACCCCTTTCCTGGCCAGCACAGTGTTCTCAGGAAGACACCCAATCAGACCACCAGAGAGATTCTGAGATGATCTCCAACCTGACTAGCAGAAAGACCCCTGACTGAATCCCAACTGACTGGGAACATAGACCCCTAACCTCTCTGTAACTCAGATGGCAAAGAGATCAAAGCACTAGTAGACCACCAAGCTCAGGACCACAGGGACCCCAGGAAGTCCCCCAACCTAACCACCACAAAGACCTTCAGAGGGCCCTCAACCTGAGCAGATCAAAGAACCCCAGCTGGATGCCAAACTAATCAGCACAGAAACCCCCAGAAAACCTTAACCTGACCAGCACAAATACCCAATGCAGACCCTCAACATGAGGAGAACAGAGACCCAGGAAGATCTCAAAAATATCTAGTAGAGTGACCCCAGGTAAACTTCCAACCTCATAAATATAGAGATCCCAGCAAGCCCCGCCCCAACATGATCAGCCCCAAGTCCCATAGAATACACCACACTTGACCAGAACAGAGAACCCCAGCAGGAGGCCAAACTATTCAGCACAGAAACCCCAGGAAGACCTCAACTTGACCAGAACGGACACCGAGCAGAACCCTAAGCTGCCCATTACAGTCATCCCCGACAGATTGCAAACTCACAAAAACAGAGACCCCCCACACCGAACTCAAACTTGACCAACACAGAGATCTCAGGCAGAATCTGAACAAGACAACTACAGGGAAACCTGCAGACCTGGAACCTTACGA
Source organism: Lyroderma lyra (assembly GCA_004026885.1). Classification (NCBI taxonomy): domain Eukaryota; kingdom Metazoa; phylum Chordata; class Mammalia; order Chiroptera; family Megadermatidae; genus Lyroderma; species Lyroderma lyra. The sequence continues at coordinate 99,159 of PVJL010005384.1, read as the reverse complement.
AGAGAAAGACCCTCAACAGACATCAAGGTTGACAAACACAGTACCCAGCAGTCCATTAACCTGACCAGTAAAGGGACCCCAGCAAATCTCCAAACAAATTAGCAAAGATATTCCAAGTAGACCCCCAATCTGACCGGTCAAGTTCTACAGCATATCCCCATCATAACCAGCACAGAGAACCATGACAGAACCTCTAAATGAGTAACACAGAGACTTTTGACAGACCCCAACCTTGCCATCACAGACTCCCAGCAGACTGTGACAGACCCAGCATAACCCCAACCTGGCCAGAAAGGAGTCCCCAGTGCAGACCTTCAATGTGATCAATACAGAGAACCCAGGCGCACCCAAGACCATCAGAGAGACCCCAGAAAACCCCACATTTTACAATGACCAACACCAGGCAGATTCCAAATGTGACTGGGAACAGAAAATTCCAGCAGAACAGCAACCTGCCAAACAAAGAAACCCTGAATGACCCCAACCTGACCAGAAAAGAGACCCCCCTCTACTGACCCCAAAAGACCAACACAGAGACCTCAGGCACAAACTCAACATGACAAGCACAGGGACCCCAGCAGATCCTCAACTGGACCAGCAAAGAAACATCTGATAGATCCCAAACTGGAAAGCACACAGAGCCCGAGAAGACTTGCAATCAGACCAGAACAGAGTTTCCAGGTAGATATCCCTGTGTCCAGCACAGAGACCCAAGCAGGCCCCAAACCTGACAAGTAGAGAGACCAAATGTAGCCCCCCAAACTCACTGAGCACAAAGATCCTCAGAAGCCCCCTAACTTGACCAGCATTAAGTCCCCAGGCAGACACTCAATGTGACTAGCACAGAGTCCTTACGGTGACCTTCATCATGACTAGCACAGAGAACCCTGGCCAATTATTATTACCTGACTGAAAACACAGACCCCTAGCCTCCCTGTTACTGCCCATTACGGAAATCAAGGCATACACTCGAGATCACAGAAACTCCAGTAGACCTGGAACATAAAAAGCAAAGACAACACTGCTGACCCTGAAACTCACCAGCAGAGTACCCTACCATTTCCCCAAATACACCAGCAGAGATCCAAGCAGACCGCAGATCTGGTCAGCACAGAGACTCCCAGCAGACCCTCAACCTGTGCAGCAGAGACCCCAGGCAGACCATCAACCTGAGCAGTACAGAGAACTCTGGTATACACTTAACATGACCAGGAACATAAAGCCCAGTATGACCCCTAACCTGACCATCACAGAGACCCCTGTCAGACTCCCAACATGACCAGTCAGGACAGAAACCCCTAAAACCCCTCAAACCTGACCAGCACAGAGACCCTGGGCAGAGAGCCCCATGACCAGCAGAGACACCCCACAGACCCCCAATGTAACCAGCACAGATTCCCTTGACAACCACCAATTCTGATGAGAATAGACACCCATGGCAGACCCCCAACTTGACCAGCCAGAGATTCCCAGTAGACCTCTATCCTGACTATCAAGAAATCACTAGCTGATCCCCAACCTGACCAGAAGAGTACACAGAATCCTCCAACCTGAGCAACAGGAAGATCAAACCAGACTTTCAACCTGACCCACATAGAGACTGCAGGCAGACCTCTGTCATTACTGGGCACGCAGACACTCAGATAACCCCTGAAGTGACAAGCACATAAACCCTTGACAGACCCACAACCACTCAGCACATAGACCCAAGGCAGACTCTCAATGTGACCAGCCACAGAAAACTCATGAAGACACCAAACCTGAGCAGCACAGAGACCCAAGGGAAACCCCCAACATGACAAGTACAAAGACCACATGCAGACCTCAAAACTGACCAGCACAGAGACCCCAGGCAATCTCCAATCTTACTAGCACACAGACCACAGAAAAATCCCCAACTTTACTGTGTACAGAGAGGCTGAGAAGACCCCCATATTGACCAGCACAGAAAACGTAGGTGAACCTGAAAAATGTCTAGCACAGAAATCTCAGGCAGACCTTCAATCTTACCACCGCAGACATCCTAGGAAGACTCCCAACCTGACCAGAACACAGACTGCCAGAAGACCCTGAACTTGACGAAAACAGAGAACTTATGTGGGATGTCTAACTAATCAGCACAGAAACAACCAGAAGGGGTTCCCTGGTGGTCTAGTGGCTAGGCTTCAGCACTCTCACCATTGCAGCCTGGGTTCGCTTTCTGGTCAGGGAACCAACCAAAAAAAAATTAAAATAAGAAAGAAAGAAAAGAAGGAAAAGAAAGAAACAACCAGAAGACAAAGACTTTCAGGAAAACCACAACCTGTTCAGCACAGAAACCCCTAACTGATCCCAACCTGACCAGAATAAGACTCCCCACAGACCTCAAACTTGACCAACACAAAGAGTATAGGCAGAAACTTAACATGACAAGCAAGCACTGGAAACCCTGCAGACCTGAAAGCTGACCAGAAAAGAAACCTCCAACAGACACCCAACCTGAAAAGTAAAGTACCCAGCAGTACATTAACCTGACCAGCAGCAAGCCCCTAGCAAATCTCCAAACAGACCAGAACAGATACCCCAAGTACACCTCCAACTTGACCTGGTACAAAGACCTCCAGCACATCCCTATCCTAAACAGCACAGAGAACCCTGAGAGAATGCCAAAGTGACCAGCATAGAGACCCCTGGCAGATCCCCAATTTGAACATCTCACAGAGGCCCAGCTGACCCCAAATTTGCCCATACCGGACAGACCCAGCAGACACCCAACCTAACAAGAATAGAGGCCCAAATGCTTACCTCCGACATGAAGAGAACAGAGACCCCAGGCACACAGGAGACCGGCAGAAAGACACAAGCAAACCCCAAAACTGAGCAGAACAGACCCCAGTCAGATTCCAAATGTGACTGGGAAGAGAGACCGTCAGAAGACCACTAACCGGACCAGCAAAAAACACCAGCATACACAACCTGACTAGAAGCATACACAGAAGCTGACCAACCTGACCAGCAGGAAGATCAAATCAGACCTCCAACATGACCAGCACAGAAACCCCGGCTGGCCCATGACCAGACTAACAAAGAGACCTAAGGCAGACTCTCAACATGACTAGGCACAGAAAAATCAGGCAAACACCAAACCTGACCAGCACAGAGACCCAAGGCAGACCTCCAACATGACAAGCACAGAGACCCCAGACAGACCTCAAAATTGACCAGCACAGAAACCCCAGGCAATCTCTATCATCACCAGCACAGAGACCCCAGGTAAACCCCAAATTGACTGGGTACAATGACCCTGAGCAGAATCCTAAACTGATCAGCACAGAAACCACAAACATACCTGAAAATTGTCCAGCATAGAGACTCCAGACTGACCTCTAAGAACATGACCACAGGTACCTCAAACCAGACCAGCACAAAAACCCTCAGAAATCCTCAAACCTGACCAGAACAGAGAATCCCAGCTTGATGCCAAACTAATCAGCACAGAAAACTCCAGAAAACCTCAACCTGACCAGAAAAGAAACACTGAGCAGAACCCCAAACTGCCCAGCACAGAGACCCCTGAATAATGCCAACCTGACCAAAACACACACCTCACTGACCTTAACTTTGACTTCATGCATAAACATGAAGATCTCAGGCATAAACTAAACATGAAAAGCACAGGGAACCCTGTAGACCTGGAACCTGAACAAGAATGAGAACCCAAACAGACATCCAACCTGACAAGGACAGTACTCAGCAGACCATTAACCTGATCAGCAAAGAGTAACCAGCAAAACTCCAACCAGACCAGCACAAGAACCCCAAGCAGATCCCCAACCTAACCAGGTACAGAGATATTCAGCACATCCCCATCCCAATCAGCACAGAGAATGCTGACAGAACTCACAAATTACCACCATAGAGACTCCTTTCAGACCCCCAACCTGACCATTAAAGAGAACCTCTGCAGACAGCAAACCTGACCATCAGAAAGCTCCAGTAGATCTCCAAATTGACCAGAACAGATTTCCCAATGGATACCTCCAAGGTGACCAGAAGAGAGTTCCGAGGCATAACCAAGAGCAGAAGAGAAACCCCAGCCGATCCCTAACCTGACCAGCAAAGAGTTCTCAGACAGACAACTGATCTGACGAGCACAGAGACCTGACGCAGACCTCCCACCTAACCATCATAGACACCCTCAGAAGACCTCCAAGCTCAATAACAGAGACCTCCAGAAGACCCCAAAACTCACCAGCACAGAGACCCCCAGAAGATTCAAATCCTGACCAGCACAGATGCCCCAGCCAACCTCCAAACTGACCAGGACAGAGACCCCAGACCAAGACTCAAAATGACAAGCACAGATACACCAGAGGACCTGGAACCTGACCAGCAAAGAGACCCATATCAGACCCCCAACCTGATAGGCACAGTACCGCATCAGTCCCCCAAGCTGAGCAGCAGAGAAATCAAAACAGATTTCAATGTGATCAGCACAGTTTTTCCAGGTATACCTTCAACATGACCAGAATAGAGACCAGAGGCAGGTGCTAAGTGTGACCACCACATGGACATCAGCAGACTTCTAAATACACCAGCACAGAGACTCCATAAAAACTACCAACCTGACCAGCACAAAGACCCCAAGTGGACCTAAAATCTGAGCACACATAGGGAGCCCAGGCTGACCCCATTCTGAACAGCAAACAAATTTGTGGGAGACTCCAATCTAACCAGAACAGAGACTCTAGGCAGATACATCACATGACCAGCACAAACACCTCAGCAGAACCCCAACTGAACTAGCAAAGAAAACCTGACAGATCCCCTACCTAAAAAGCACACAAACCACAGAAGACCTGCAATCTGGCCAAAATAGAGTCCCCAGCCAGATATCCTTGTGACCAACACAGAGATCCTAAGTTGATCCCCAACAGGTTAACACATAGACCCCTCTCTGATTCCCACCTGACTGGGAACCGAAACCCTTAGCCTCCCTGTAACCTGACAAGCACAGAGATCACAGCTCACACTCAACACGATGATCACAGACACTCCAGCACACCTAGAACATGAAGAGTAAAGAGACACCTGATAACCCCCAACCTTATTAGCACAGTGCCCTACTATTTCCCCAACAACATCAGCAGAGATCCAACCAGACTACCAATCTGACCAGCACACAGACTCCCAGCAGACCCCCAACTTGTGCAGCAGAGAATCCAGGCAGAGCTCCAACCTCAACAGCACAGTGAACCCTGGCATATCCTTAATATGATAAGTCAAATAAATCCCAGTATGACCCCTAACCTGTCCAACACAGAGACCCCTGGCGTACCCTTAACCTGACCAGCACAGAGGCCCCCAGCAGACCTAAAACCTGACCAGCATATAATTGCCAGGAAGAAAGCCCTGTGACCAGCACAAAGACTCCAGCAGATGCCTAACCTGACCAGCATAGAGAATCCTGGCAACCCCACAACCTGACCATCACAAAGAGCCACAGCAGATCCCAAACTTGACCAGAACTGGTCCCCGATGTAGACCTCCAAGGAGACTGCAGGCAAAACCTAGATGAGCAGAGAGGCACCAGCAGAGTCAAAAGTTAACCAGAAGAGACACCAGGCAGATTCCAAATGTGACTGGGAACAGAGACCTTCAGCAGACCCTAACCTGACTAGCATAGAGTTCCCAGGCAGAACGCAGAACTTACCAGCAGAGACACCTCCAGGAGACTAAAAACCTGAACAGAACAGAGATCCTCCAATCTGACCAGAAGCGAGAGCCCAGACCGATACTCAACATGATAAGCAAATAGACCAAAGCAGACCTGAAACCTGACCAATAAAGTGTTCCATAGCAGACCCCCAACCTAATAGGCACAGTACCCTATTAGTTACCCAACCGAACAGCAGAAAGATCAAAACAGACCCCAACATGACCAGCACAGTATCACCAGGCATACCTTCAACATGACCTGCATAGAGACCCACAGCAAACACCACATTGACAACAGCAGGTTTCCAAACACACCAGCACAGAGACCCCAGGAAGATACCCAACCTGACTGGGCACAGAGATCCCATTTAAACCTTCTACCAGACAAGTACAGAGACGCCTGCAAGACCAAAAGTGACATGCCATAGAGACCCCAGGAAAACCACCAACCTTACCAACACAATTACCTGCAGCAGACCCGAAACCAGGCCAGCACAGAGACCCTAGGCAGACACCCAACCTGACTAGCACAGAGACCCCAAGCATACCTCAAACCTAACCAGGCACAGAGTCACCAGGCTGACAGAGTCCCAACCTCACCAGCACAACAACCTCAGAAGACCCCCAACTGGACCATAAAAGAAACACCTGACAGATCCCCAACATGAACAGCACACAGACCTCCAGGAGACCCGCTACCTGACCAAAACAGAGTCCCCAGGCAGATATCACTGTGACCAGCACAGAGACTGAAGCAGAGCCAAAAATGATCAGGACAGAGACCAAAGGGCACCTCCCAACCTCACAGTGCACAGAGATGCCCAGAAAACTCTTAACCTGACCAGCACTAAGTCCCCACGCAGACCCCCATTTGACCAGCACAGAGACCTTGAGATTACCTCAAACCTGACTAGCACATAGATCCCAGGGCAATTTGCACCTGAGTGGAAACATAAACACTGTGGCCTCCCTGTGACCTGACCAGTTCAGAGATAAAGGCAGACTCTCAACATGATGATCACAGAGATTATAGCAGACTTGCAACATGAAAAGCAAAGTGATATCTGCTGACCCCCAACCTGACCAGGAAAGCACCATACCAGTTTTCCAACAACACCAGCAGAGATCCAACCAGACTGCAAACCTGACCAGCACAAAGACCTCAGATAGACATTCAATGTGACAAGCAGAGACACTCAAACAAACATGGCCCTGACCAGCAAAGACACCCCCAGCAGATTAGCAACATGAACAGCAAATAATCCAAGCTGTCTTTCAATCTGACAGGCAGAGTGATTCAACAAGACCCGCACTTTGACCAACGCAGTTACCCCTGGCAGGTAACCATAGTGATATTAAGTAATAAAGTTTATAGCACATTTTCTAGGACAACTTCAAAAAATTTGCTGTCTGCTCTCATAATGGCTTATTCAGTTTAATAAAATGTAATTCCAGCTTGACATTAATAACTGCCATTAATAGGCACTGTCAGTTCTGTTTTTTCTCTCATGACATCACAGCGCCTGAACTTGTCCACATCACTCTGGCCCTACTGCATAGCATTCAACATCAACAGGCAAATAAATCTTTTCAGGAATTGATCCACACAGAAAATTCAGAAGCTCGCTCCATGTTCTCTGGGGAAAGTGCATCAGACCACAGGGCTACGAATGACCACCATTGATAGAAACTTAGTTTATCACCAGGAAATCACTGAAGTCAATTGGCACAACTCAAGTGGCTCGTAGCACTATGCCCTGCAATTGCATACACCCTGGAATCCTGGGGGTTTTATCTGTGGTCCTGCTCATCTCTGGCATTAAAGGACTGCAGCATCTTTTTGAATGTTTACTGATCCTAGATTCAAAATATATAAAAAAAAAAGACAAGAGTGTAATATGCAAATTTCTATATCACAGAAGAGCTCAAATGTATGACACATTGTTTAATTATCTCTTACTTCAACAGCAATTCTAGATGTTTTGAACAGTGGGTTAGAAATTGAGACCCAATGGCATGTTAAACTGACTATACCATAATTTATTAATACCAGGATTTCTGTCCTCTGTTAAGAAAAATTTTATTGTGGAAGTTTCTGAGCAGATGATTTTTAAAATATGATTTGAGTAGAAGCATATTTGGCACTTACTTAATTTTCAATGTCCTCTCTGGAAAAGCAATCAGAGTCCTTAACTCAATGAAAGAATCAGTAAAAATGGTCTTGGTGATGAAAGGAGAACTGACTCTGGGTGATGAACACTAATGCAATATGTGGAGGATGTAATATAGATTCGTGCACCTGAAACCTAAGTAATTTTTACTAATCAATGTCACCCCAATAAATTTAACATTGTGAAAGACAAAAACAGAGAGTGACCTTGTCTTTGCTCAGGTGAGAAGGGTTTAAAGGGGAACGCGGGCTCTTGAGGCTTGAATGCTTCAGAAGCAGTGGTGTGCCATAGGATACACAACTGATAGAGCCACTTAGTGTTACCTTGGCTTTCTTGCCCAATGTCAAGCTGCACAGGTCTCTATAGGTTCTATGGCAGACCTCCAGGCAGACAAGGAACAATTAGTGCCCCGTGTTTTTTGGTCAGTTGAAAGAAACTCTCCCACTGCCAGAGCCCTGTTAAGCACCATGGTCTTTAATATTCTTTTCATTCTCCACAACTTAATGCTAGGTATTTTGGTGACACTATCTTCCCTGAGTGGCTGGGAGTTGTATGGGCCCTGACAGCCAGCCCTGGGGTCATGGCTGAAGCGGGATAAGCAGGAAAGAAGTCACAGCATGTGTGTGGCTTGAGTAAATTGAGCTAAAGGATGTGGGCCCTTGGATTTGAAGTGCTGTGCTTCTTTGGAGATCCTGGAACTTTTGTAACACTGTGGCTGAAACGGTCCTTCATCCTCCACCCAGCTCCAACACAATCTTTGAATTTTGTAAACAGGTGGCTCTGCAAAGCTTTCAAAACCTATTTGGGCAACAATGGTGGTGACTTGGGGCTTTTTGATTCTTAAAGTGCACCTCGACAGAGTCAGAAGCAGACTTATTAATGGGGTTGGACTTTAGAGTGGTAAAGCAGCAATAGAACTGAAGTCCAGGGCATTTGCATCTTAAAAGGCTTCAAGTAGGAGTTGCATGCCCTGGAAGGCTGGATTGCATTCTCTGAGACTTGGTCTCTTGTCTCTGGTGTTTCTCTTCCCAGTTATACCAATGGATAATTGGGAATTCCTTTTTTAGGGAAGGGGCCCCAATAACCTGAAGTTGGTTGTCATTGCTAACTGTTCACAAGTGTACATTTGTGAAATGCTTGCCATGGCAGAAATTGTGAACTTAGCTAAAGCTGGCATACCTTCTTCAAACTACTCTTCCAAGTGATATGTACAGCCGTTGACATCTTCACTTCACAAACACTGAGGGTTTTTAAACAGTGGACATTGGAGTCCTCTGGCAGAAGTTGGGAAGAGACTATAAAAAGAAATGAGAGGGGAGGACAAGATGGCGACTGGAGAGGAGGTCCCTAAAGCCTCTCCCAGAAAACACAATTGAACGGCCACCCAGGAGCCAAGAAAGAGGACTCTGAATGACAAAAACGGCAGCTGAGAAATCCACGCATTGCAAGTAAACACCTGAAGGTTGGAGAGAAGAGGGCGAGCGAAAGAGAGGGGAGGGAGCAAAGACGGATCGCAACAGGACCCAATCGTGGCTGACCATCCGGGAGAAGTGCAGTGCATGGGAGAGGAGAGGCCAAGATGCGACAAGAGGAAAATCCCTAGCAAAGTGGCAGAACAGTGGTAGTCATTGGAAAGCTGGGCTGGGGAGCTGGAATATGGAGCAGCGAGTTGGGGACAGAGCTTGTGAGCCAGCCTCTGGAACTTTTGAGTAGTAGCAGGGCTGAGCAAGGACTCTGAATGGCAGAGATGACATCTTGGCTCTAGGCTCCCATGGGACCCATAGCGCAGGCACGCATGGCTCCTGTGCAAGGCTGCAGCTCCCATTCCCAGCCCGCTGCGGGGGAGAGCCAGCTGCCACGTAGAAAGCGCACGGCCCCTGCACGGGGCTGCGGCTTCCATTCCGGCCCGCTGCAAGGGCGGGCCGGCTGCCGCGAGGGTGCGTTTGGCTCCTGAGCAGGGATGCGGCTCCTGTTACAGCCCACTGCGGAGGCAGACTGGCTGCCAGCACGGTGCGTGCAGCTCCTGTGCAGGGCTGCAGTTCCCATTACCACCTGCTGCGGAGGCGAGCTGGCTGCTTTCCTACCGTGGGGTCAGACCCACAGCTTCAGACTTGTGCATGTGCCTGCTCATTTGCCCCTGGGTCCTAAAAGCAGTATGAGCCCGCGGACACTGTCCCAACATTTGGCCACAGAAGCAGGCCTGGGAAGAAAGGCAGATTTGATAGCACTCACCCCAGTCAGCGGGAGCAGCCTCGGCCCACATCACCCAGATTCCCCAACATAGGGCAGAAGGTGGAGCTGTCCCAGTGTGCCGTTTGTTGGCCTCAACCCTATCCTATAGCTTCCCCAACCAACTAACTGCAGGAAGCGGAGGGACCATGGTAGATATACACCACCTCAAAACGTAGAAGGAGACCAGAAATAAGAAATAAAAAACCCTTCTCTCTCCCAAAATTTGCCCCCTCCAGTGCCACCTCGTATCTGCCCTAGAACAAGACAGCACAAAAGTACCAATCTGGGCTTCTGGGCACTACTACTGAACATAATGCCCTCATGTCAAAGAGGAAGAAGCTAGCAAAAGGATAAATTCCTTAAAAACTAAGACTCCTCAGAAAGATCAGGAAATTTATCAAGACAGCTTCTTACACCTAGAAGTTTCTGAACTAAGTGACAGAGAATTTAAAGTAGCCATTCTAAAGGCTTGGAGAGAAATGAAAACATACAGGCAGAGCACCATGGCTAAGACAAACAACATAAAAAAGGAGATGAATGACATAAAAAAGGAACTCCATGAAAAAAAGGAACAATTTAACAAAGAAATTCAAAATATAAGGAACATTGAGATGGAAATGTGAGAGATAAATAATACAATAAAAGAAGTGATAAACCAAATAATTGCCATAGGAAAAAGGGCCAACCAGATGGAGGAAAGATTTAGTGATATCGAAGATCAGAACATGGAAACAGCTCAGAAAGAGGAAGAGAGGGAATATAGAACCAAAAGAATTGAAAGAAATCTGCAAGAACTTTGTCTGACTGCATGAGAAAAAAACAACATCATGATAATAGGAATAGAAGAAGGGACAGAGCATTTTACAGAGAGCATACTCAAACAAATCGTAGATGAGAACTTTCCAAACCTATGGAAAGATCTGGAACCCCAAGTTCAAGAAGAAAACAGGTCCCCTAGATACTCGAACCCTAACAGATCTTCTACAAGACACATGGTACTAAAGATGTCCAAAACTAAAGACAAAGAGACAATTTTCAAGGCAGCCGGGGAAAAAAGAACTGTAAATTTAGAGGAGAACCCATCAGGCTGGCATCAGATATCTCAGGAGAAACTCTGCAAGCCAGGAGGGAGTGGAAACCACTATTGAAAAATTTAAAAGAGAGGAACTTACAACCAAGAATAAATTATCCAGCAAAATTATCTTTCAGATATGAAGGTGGAATAAAGACATTCTCAGGCACAGAGAAGCTGAGGGAATTTGCCAACACAAGGCCAGAACTCCAAGAAATACTGAAGGAGGCTCTTTGACCTGTAACAAAACATCAGGAAAAATGGAACAAAGTTGGGGCAACAACAAAGAAACAAAAATAAAACAAAAACAAACAAAGAAATAATTAATGGCCACAAGAAATCCTCACATATTGAACATCACTCTAAATGTTAATGGACTGAACTCACCAATAAAAAGACACACAGCAGCAGACTGGATCAATTAACAAAATGCATCCATATGCTGTCTCAAAGAAACACACCTCAGCCATAAGGACAAACACAGACTCAGAGTGAAAGGATGGGAAACAATACTTCAAGCAAATGGTAACCAAAGAAAAGCAGGAGTTGCCATACTGATATCTAATGAAATAAACTTCAGGTTAAAAAAGATAGTAAAAGACAAGGATGGACATTACATAATGATAAAAGGCACAATACAACAACAAGAAGATTTGACACTAATTAATATATATGCTCCCAACAAGGAAGCACCAAAATATACAAAGAAACTACTATCAGATTTGAAAGGACTTCTTATTTCCCTTCAACTTTCTCCTGCTTTTTAAAATTTTCTATTATAGTTGACATTCAATGTTACTTTATATTACTTTCAGGAGTACAGCATAGTTAAAAATTTTCAAAAGCAGGAGAAAGTTGAAGGGAAATAAGTCCAAATTTCCAAGTATAAAACAAATAAGTCATGAGGATGTAATATACAACATAGGGAATATAGTGAATAATATTGTGATACTATAGTACAGTGTGAGATGGTTGCGGAACTTATCATGGTGATCACTCATTTAGCTGTACAAATGTTGCATAACTATTTTATGTATCTGAAACCAATATAATATTGCAGGTTAGTTATATTTTTAATAAAAACATTTAAAAAACAATGTACAAACAATAGGTTAGTGGTTGCCAGAGGGTAAGTGGGAAGGAGTAGTGGAAGATGGAGGGAGAGAGTCAAATATATGGTGACAGAAGAACTGACTTTGAGAGGTGAGCACACAATGCAACACATAGATGAGGTATTATAGAATTGTACACTTGAAACCTATATAATTTTACTAAGCAGTGTCTCCTCAACAATTTAATAAAAAAAATAAATGCTTTTTTTTAAATTTAAAAAAAAGATTTGAAAGGAGAAACTGATGAATACACAATCTTTGTGGAAGAATAAAACACCCCGCTAACAGCCATGGACAGATCATCCAAACAGAAAATAAATAAGGAAACATCAGCTCTAAATGACACATTAAAGCAATTGCGCATAATTGACATTTACAGGACACTTTATCCAGCAAAAAGAAACTATTCCTTCTTTTCTAGTGCACACGGAATATTCTCAAGGATAAACCACATGCTGGGACACAAAAGTAGCCTCAGCAAATTCAGGAAGATCAAAATCATACCAAGTGTATTTTCAGACCAAAAAGCTTTGAAATTGGAGATCAACTATAAAAGGAAAGGAGAAAAAAAACACACATATACATGGAGATTAAATAACAGCTTATTAAAAAACGACTGGATAAAAGAACAAATAAAAGATGAGATTAAAATATATGGAAACTAATGAGAATGAAAATACAACGTATCAGAATTATTGGGACACAGCAAAAACGGTGATAAGAGAGAAATTTATATCACTACAGGCCTATCATAAGAAACAAGAAAAATCACAAGTAAATATCTTAACATCCCATCTTAAAGAACTAGAAAAAGAAAAGCAGACAAAACCCAAAGTCAGAAGAAGGAAAGAAATAATAAAAATTAAAGCAGAGCTAAACCAATTAGAGAACAGAAAGACAATAGAAAAAATTAATATTATGAAGAGCTGGTTCTTTGAGAAAGTCAACAAAGTTGACAAACCCCTGGCAAGACTAATCAAAGGACAAAAGGAAAGGACACAAATATCCAAAATTAGAAATGAAAGGGGAGAAATTACCACTGATACCACAGAAATAAAAAGGATCATAAAAAATATTATGAAGGACTTAATCCACTAAATTTAACAACCTAGAAGGAATGGACAAGTTTCTAGAAATTTATAGCCTACCTAGAGTGAACCAACAAGAACTAGATAATCTAAATAGAGTAATCGATAGTGAAGAGATTAAAATGACTAGCCATAGTCTCCCTAAAGGCAAAACCCCTGAAACAGATGGTTTCACCAATGAGTTCTACCAAGCATTCAAAGAAGAATTAATGCCTATCATCCGCAGACTCTTCCAAAAAATTGAAGAGGAAGCAGTACTTCCTAACTCATTCTATGAGGCCAACATTACCCTAATACCAAACCCTGGAAAAGACAACAGAAAGAAAGAAAACTATAGACCAATATATCTGATGAACACAGATGCAAAAATCCTAAACAAAATATTAGCAAACAGAATAAAAGAATCAAAAAGATCATACATCAAGATCAAGTGGGATATATCCCAGGAGCACAAAGATGGTTCCACATATGAAAATCAATCAATGTGATACACCACATAAACATAATCAAAGGTAAAGCCCATATGGTAATTTCAATTCATGCAGAAAAAGGTTTTGACAAGATACAACATCCATTTATGATCAAAACACTAAATAAAATAGGTACAGAAGGAAAGTATCTCAACATAATAAAGACTATATATGAGAAGCCCTCAGTTAACATCATACTGAATGGGGGAAAGCTGAAATCTATTCCCCTAAAAACAGGAACAAGACAGGGATGCCTCCTGTCACCACTGCAAGTTAATATAGTACTGGAAGTTGTAGCAACAGCAATCAGGCAAGAAAAATGCATAAAAGATATCCAAATTAGGAAAGCAAAGGTCAAATTGTCACAATATGTGGATGACATGATCCTTTATATCAGAAATTTCAAAGATTCCACCAGGAAACTATTAGAAACAATAAACAAATATAGTAAAATCCCAGGATACAAAATCAATGTAAAAAAATCAACAGCGTTCCTATTTATAAACAACAAATCCACAGGAAAAGAATTGAGGGAGTCAATTCCCTTTGCTATCACAAGAAAAAGAATGAAAATACCTGGGAATTAACTTAACAAAGAACGTGACATACTTATACACGGAAAAGTGTTCATGGATAGGAAGACTTAACATTGTTAAAATGAACATTCTGCCCAAAGCAATCTACAGATATAATCAAATACCTATTAAAATCCCACAATCATACTTTTGTGAAATAGATAACAGAATTAGTAAATTTATATGGAACCATAAAAGACCTTGAAATGCCAAAGCAATACTACATAAAATGAAGAAGGCTGTTGGCAGTACATTTCCTGACTTCAATTTATGTTACAAAGCTTGGTACTGGCAGAAGAACAGAAATATGGACCAATGGAATAGAACTGAAAACCCAGAAATAAACCCACAAATTTATGGACAAATAATTTTCAATAAAGCAGCAAAAAACATAGAATGGGGAAAGGATAGCCTCTTTGTAGGTGGCGCTGGGAAAACTGGAAAACATATACAAAAGAATGAATCTGAGCTGTGAACTCTCTCCATATACAACAATTAACTCGAAATGGATTAAAGACCTTCATATCAGATCTGCAACAATAAACTGTGTAGAAGGAAACATTGATACTAAACTTATAGACCTAGGACTCAAAGAAGACTTCATGAACCTGTCCTCAAAGACAAGGAAAGTAAAAGCAAAAATAAATGAATGGGACTATATCAAACTAAAAAGGTTCTGCACAGCAAAAGAAACCATCAACAAGGCAAAGAGACAGTCAACTGGATGGGAGAAAATATTCGCAAATAAAGCATCAGAGAAGGGTCTAATATCTAAAATATATAAAGAAGTAATAAGACTTAACAACAAAAAAACAAACAACCCGATTAAAAAGTGGGCAGAAGAACTAAACAGACACTTCTCCCACGAAGAAATACAAATGGCCAGCAGACATATGAGAAAATGCTCATTCTCATTAGCTATCAGGGAAATGCAAATCAAAACCACAATGTGATACCACCTCACACCTGTTTGAATGACTATTTTCAACAAGACAAGGAAAGACAAGTGCTGGAGAGGATGTGGAGAAAAAGGAACTCTCGCACACTGCTGGTGGGAATGCAAATTGGTACAACCACTGTGGAAGACAGTGTGGAGGTTCCTCAGAAAATTGGGAATGGAGTTTCCATTTGACCTAGCAATCCCCCTTCTGGGGATTTACCCAAAAAAACTTGAAAACCTTTGTCCGCAAAGACTTACGTACCCTAATGTTCATGGCAGCGCTGTTCACAGTGGCCAAAACATGGAAACAACGAAAGTGCTCTGTGACATATGACTGGATAAAGAAGCTGTGGTACATATACACAATGGAATACTACTCAGCTACAAGAAAAGATGAAATATTGTCATTTGCATCAAAATGGATGGACCTGGAGATCATGCTTAGTGAAATAAGCCAGACAGAAAAAACAAAGAACTGTATGACTTCACTCATATGCAGAATATAAAACTTAAAGCAACAAAGAAAAATGAAATGAACCAACAAATAAATAGCCCATGGAAATAATTAATAGTTCAATGTTTATTTGGGGGTGAATGGGTTAGGGAGGGGGTGGGAGAGGAGGGAGTGGAAGCTTAATATAAGGTGATAAAAAGAAAAGTCACATTAGGTGGTGAACTTATACAAGAACTTGACAATGCACTGTATAATTGTATGCCTGAAATTTATGTAATCCTTGCTAACAGATGTCAACCTAATAAGTCTAACAATAAAAATGAATTAAAGAAAAAGAAATAAGCTTTTATCAGGTTGTTTGCATAGGTGCAGATATTCATAGTAACACTATGGGTTACAATTTATGGGGATCTAGTTATTCCAGAAAATGTAACCAGACAAAAAACAATGAAATATGACCACAGTAAGTCTAATAATTCATCTGTCAGTGTACAAAGTTTAAGCAATATTATTGACTATATTACCTATGCTGTACTTTGTATCATGGTCACAGCTTTTTTTTTTCTAATTTTAGGTATATTTTCAATAAAATGTACAGAAAGAGGATGTACTCCTTCATTGCCTAAACTTCACTGAGAGAGTTTGGGTTTCTGGTGCCTTAGTTTTAAAAAAATGTGTGCACATTAGTAGAAAGTGTTATGAAAATATTCATAAAAGTTATAAATAAGACTACTTTATTAGCAACTAAATAATGCCTTATATGCACTCCTTCAGGTACCTTTATGGAAGATTGTGAAACCGAGTTCAAATGTACCATCAAGCTAATTCTGTAAAACATATTGAAAGTTGGAGTAACAGGTTTTACAGGTTTATTAACTTGCTGAGTGCCACAGTGCTAGTAAAAAATACAATAATATTTGTGCCTATGTTCTTTGCTAGGAAAGTAACAGCTTGAGAGTGGTTGCTTGACTTCAAATAACCCAGCATCTCTGTACATTTATGTCTTCTGTCAATCCCCATGTGGGCTTGTAATTTAATATATTTGCAAAAGTTCTTCATTTTATACATCTAGTATTCAATTCATCTGCAATTTCAATTTTTAAAACAATAATAAATATTTCAAATGAAAACAATAAAAAATTAATACATCACTTCAAAAATTACATGGGTTGACAAAAATATGAACCTATTCTATGCTTCCATTAAGAGAAAATTTCTAGAATAAGTATGGGATCAAAGATAGGAGTACATTTTGGTTGCCAGTGGCTAGGGACAGAAGAAGTGGGGAGTGAAAGGTTTGGGTGAGGGATTTGGATTTAGGAGATGAAATATTTTATGGCTTCATAATTACAATGGATGATCTAAATGCTCATGAATGTATACCTTGTCATGATAATTATCAAATTTTACTATAATGAATTTAACACCTTAATTAAGGGATTCTATCAATGTGGAAAAAGTAAATTAAAGAAGAAACAAAGAATAGCAATAGCAGACAAAGAAAAGGATTGAATGTGTTGTACAGGAAACAATTCAGGACAGCATTCCAGATTCAGCCACCACTGCAGAAATGCTGGGACCTGAAAACACTAGAGCTGGCGCAGGTGACAGATCATCTTCCAGGAGTGCTGAGTCCATTGCTACACCCAGGTCTCTTCCAGAACGTGCTCCAGACACCTGCCCACCACCCCAGAGCTGCAGGTCTATCTAAAGGTGATAGACCTGCAGCTCTGAAGGAGCTGCTTTGTGTGGACACTGCTCAGTGTCAGTATGTTCCTTTGATGTTGGCTGGCTCCTGCCCCTTCAACAAGCTTCTCAGGAGACATAAGAACAACTTTTGAGCTGTGCTGTAATTCCTGAGCTTGAACTGCAGTGGGGACAGGAGCAAAAATGACCCACATCTTCTTTCCAGGTGCACTCCAAACCCAGGACCCAGGACCAAGGCCCTCAGAGAAGCCACCTTCCTTGTGTGTAGGCCCAGATAGCTCTGAGTCACTTCTTTTCACCTGGCCAACTACCAGTCTCTGGAGCTCTTCCTTGTGTGTGTGGAACTGAGCCATCCCTATGGGCTCACATGCACCACCCACAGGCCCTTCTCACACTTAGGCTTTGCCTCCCTTGGATTCGGGTCTTTGGGCTGGGTCAATGGAAGTTAAGCTTGGCACTCCAGTCAAGGCTTCATGACAACCTGGAAGCAGACCCAGAAGTTTACCCTGAGAAGTGGCCTGGCTAGATTCTGGTCTCGTGGACTTTCCTGATCATTTCTGTGTGTGGTTTTAAATACAGCATCATGGAGATATTCACCGAGGTTCTGTGCTTGCCCTTGGTGGCATGAGGTAACTGCCTGTCACACAGAGAAAGAGAATGTGTGTCTCCATTGACAAGGTCATCACTGGTGTTTTGTCTGAAGCTCTGCAGTGACAGTGACTAGCATTCAATGTGGAAGCATCACCACCATTCTGAGCACCTGACCTTGAGCTTCCAGAACAGGCACAGGCTGTCTTAGCACAGACCCCAACTCAGTGACATGACATTCACCTGGAGGGCTTAGAATAAATCCTAGACAGAGTTCCCGGTCAGGGAACTACCCACATACAAAAAAACAAAAAAAGTAACAGAGTCACTCCATCATCCATATCCCAGCCAGCCAAACTTGACCTGGAGTGTGAATTTGACCAGTCCCTTATTCTACCAAGTCCTACTCAGCCAGCTTCTGCTCATGGAATGCCCACCTTAGGTGAACATCCCAACCCCCCACCACACACACAACACACCCATACACAGGTAAACATAAGGCTGTCCAGGTAAGCTTAGAGAACTGGCCTCTCCTGGTCTTGACCGCCCTCAGACTCTTTGTGTTTCCTTTGCCTTACCCTGAAAATCACCAGGGGCATTTCTAGTGAGATCTGAAAAGTACCTGAATCAAGAGAAAGACTATCAACTATAGGCTTTACTTAGGCCACATTTTATTGGGCTAAGACTTCTTTAAAATGTGGCTGCTTAGTTACCAACGCTGCAATTTTGTTGGGCTCTGATCAAGAAGTGAGGTCACTGTCTTGGGTTTTTACCTGGACTTCTTCTTAAGACAAGGCCTCTCCAATCCTCTCTGAGTTGATGACTACTCACACTTTACCCCATGTCAAGCGCATACACAGCCACCAGAGCACAGCCAACACCACACATCTGGGAGGCCTGGATCCTGTTGAACCCCAAACATTGAGGATCCAGAGCTGAGTTAAGAGCTGACATTATTTTTTCACCAATCATGAGATTGTGAACAAACCTGTTTTTTAGTTTCTTCTTGGTCTCCCATCTGGAAAATGTTGTTTTTGTTTTGTTTTGTTTTGTTTTATTTATTTATTTATTTTTCATCTGGACAATGTTGGTCTTTCAAGCCTTCATTCCACAGGCTGTCATTAGACACACACAGACACAGACACACACACACACACACACACACACACACACACACACACACACAGGTATATATACTTGAAGTGTCTGGAACCTTTGGGCTGGGTTCACATGAGCACAAGCACAGATATAACAATGGAGTGATAATGATAATGCTGGACAGAGTACTGAACACAGGGCCAATAGAACATGCTGGGCCTGCTTTGACATCCAGTGGCTCTCATTGACCCTCTTTATTATATTGCAGGAGGGTTGAAGTTAACTGAAATCTCAACATCATCTTCTTGGGCATGAAAAGTTACAAGGTCTTCCTTTATATTTAGTGTCATGTCTAAGCACCACATCTTGGCCTATGTGTTGGGCAGCTTCACAGTGGCTGCCATTGTGCTTACCTCTACATCCAACATCCCTGTGCTAGCCCCTTTTCTTGAAGCTGGATAGAGTTTGTGACTGGGTTGTAAAATGTATAATAGAATAGGGCCAAATAATGGGTGTCATTTTAACCCTGAATAATGAAATATTTATAACTCTGCATGCTTTCTTTGTCTCCCCGTGTCTCCCTTTGTCTCTTTGTAATTCTCTCTGTCTCCTGGACCCTGTCTCTCTGTGTACATATGCCTCTCTTTGTGTGCCTTACTGTTGATATTTGTGTGTGTCTCTCTCTGTTTCTTTGATTTCATGCTTGCTAAAGGGAGAGTCACCTCTTATAACTGCCATATTAAGCCCTAGTGCAAAATACAAATGAACAAACAATAACCAAAAATTGTCAACAACAACAACAAATCCCTCAGATTACCAATGGAGCTGAATCTTGCCAGGTTATGCATGATGTCACAAACAAACTTCACCTAGTGTGAGCCTCAGTTGACAGTGAAGTCCATCCTCCTAGGTGACCTTGAGGTGGAGGTTGCCAGGTCTGGAAAACCTGAGACCTGAACACAGAGAATGAGATGTGTTTGTTTCTGTAAGCACTATGTGAGGAGACTGCAGTTATTCAGCAGACAACCAGCATGTCCTAGGAGGTCAAGTCTGGTGCTGCCCTCCTTACCTTCCAGCTCTCACCTGCCACCAGGACTTTTTTTGAACCTCCTATCTAGGCAAATGTATTGTATTTGTGCTTTAAGTTTCTTTCCCTTTTAGCTCCCCCACACTAACATACTGTTTAGTGACTTCTGCAGACATGCCTTCTTGTACTCTCTAACCACAGCACAAATGACACCCTTGAGGCCTTTCAGACACATACAGAGTCTGTGGTCCTCCCTACAGAACTCACTGTTCTCTTTCACACGAATTAGCCCTCATGCTACATCCATATCTCTCTCATGGCATTCAACTTTTGGGGGACTCAGACCATGTGTGTACTCTAGCCCTTCTTAGGTTGAGTATAGAACACACCAAAGTTGAAAAAAAATGTATAAATGTCTCATAATTCCCTCTAGTCTGTGAGCAGCTCACATTATAAAGGTGATGCTGATAATCAATGATGCATGTTGCTCAGAGGCAAGAAACACCTAGAATGATCACCTTTGTTCTTGGGCCATTGACCACAGTGTGAACAGCTTGTCTTTTGGTGGTCAGCCCCAGTACTGCAGCCCCAGGCAGGAAATCCTGAAGTCAGAACACACTCTTGTCTCTGGTGTTCTCAATGCTTTTGGTACACCTAAGACAAGGAGGCAAATGAAGTGGGCCCACAGGCTCAAGGAAAATGTGAGAAACATCAGAAGGTGCTCTTACTTCTATCTACTATTTAGGGGTGTCCAGGTCAGTCACAAGGTCTCTGACCTAACCTGGGCAATGATTCAATCCACTTCCAAATGAGAACCCTGAATGTTTAACAAGGCTCATCTTGCCCCTCATTTCTGGGCCAGTGTTCCAGTGTTCTGCAACATTTCTGCATAAGTCAGGCCCATTAGCTTCCAACATGCCCTCTGCTCAGAAGGAACTTTAGGGTGTAAAAAACATTTGCCAGGGACACAGAACACACTGGGTCCTGACAGAGAACAAATGTAATCATGCCATTTTGCAAACTGTGAGACTATTGCTGTCACCGCATCTATGTGCATTATCTTAGAGAAGAAGCTGAGGCATTTTTCCAGAACCCTTTCACACTGCATGTGTCTGCTTGTAGTTACAGCTGCACAGAGTGGAGACACAGAAAGAACACCTGTTTTTATTTTCAGGTGTGGTTCATGAAGACCCCTGAGCACATGGCTTATTCTGCCCATTACCTTGGTGAATCTCCACTCCCTATTCATGGGCTCTGGGCATGATGCCCAGAAACTGGGTGGACATGCATTAAGATAGACTTGTCTCCATCCACTTTCATCTTTCTCTATGATAACCTCTTGAGTTTGTTTTTTTCTTCATATACCCAGGTGGAGAGTCAGTGTGTGTGTGTGTATGTGTGTGTGTGTGTGTGTGTGTGTGTGTGTGTGTGTGTGTGTGTTTGGCAAATCTCAGAGACAAATCGCCAACCTGAATGGTTGTTTCAGAATCTCAGATATACTCATTGACAAAGCCAAACCCATTAACAGCTTAAGCCAAGGCTCAGGGTCAGATCTAAGACATGGCCATTGAATGACACACTGGAAATGTAGCAGTTGTTTGGTTAGTCAGTTTTATACCATAAAATCTTGGTAATGCTCTGTCATAAGGCTTTTAAAAGAAGTAACAATGTATTACCTATTATAATGTTACCTGATATTAGTAATTTTTTAGAGGTGAAACAAAGAGATAGTTTATTGAATAGAAAGTACACTCATAAAAGGTAGGAACGGGATCAAGCAGAGAAATGGCTCAAGAGCAGATATTAGTAATTTTTTAAAGTAGAAGTCTGAATAGACCAGCAGGCTCAGAAACCAGGAATGTCCTCCAGGATTTGATATGTGAGAGAGTTTTATCAACAGGCAGAAAAGTTTTTCAGAAATAAAGAAAAATGCCTTTATACTTTGAAAGAAATCTGTGTTTTCTTAAATTATTGGGGTCTCGCTCTTTGAAGTGAAACTTAAAATGTGATATGTGCACATGTAGAGGCTGTGAGTAGTTCAAGTATAAAAAACTGACATCAATTTCTGAAGATGGAGATGCGCTCACACTTTTTTGTGTCACCTTAGTTTTCAGAAGATTGTTGGGCACTCCAAACATTTGGGAAACCCAATGAAAACTCAGGTGTTGCACCCTAACTGACCAGTAGGGGCCGCCTTGGGTCTGAGCTTCCAGGTCTTAGCGCTGGAATAGAAAAAAACAAGGTGTGGCCTTGTCTCTGCTCTGAAAAGTGGTGTTTGAAGGTTACCAAGGACTCAGGCAGCTTGGAAGTTTCAGAGGCACACTGAGTGTCATAAAACACAAAGGTGATAGAGCCACACAGCATTCACCTGGTGTCCTCAGCCAACATCAAGCCCCCTGGTACTCAAGAGTCCTATCACATTCCACCAGGCAAAATAAGAACATTTGTTGCCCCTTGCTATGTGGTCAGTCGCAGCTAACTCTCCTCTAGACCAAATCAGGCTGAGAACTATGGTCTTCAAGACTCTTTCTATTCTCTGCATATTCATGGTAGGTATCTTGGGGCCTCATCTTCCAAGAGGGGCCCAGAGCGGTCTGAGCCATGGCAGCGTACACTGGGGTACTGGCTAAAGAGGAATAACCAGGCATGGAGTAGCTGTGAGTGGGCTGCTTCAGTAGGGTGAGTCTCCCAAATGGCACAAACTGATGTGCGCTCTTGGATTTGTGGTGCTGCGACCTTTTGGAAATCCTGGAACTTACCTGACCAAGTTTCTGAAAGGGTACTTCCTCCTCCATCTTGATCCAACAAAAAGAGTGAATTTACTAAACATGTGGCTGTGCAACGCTTTCAAAACACAAGTGGGCCACAGTGACCGTGACTTGGGGCTTTTCTGGTATGGGATCAGAATTTTTAATGGAAATGGACTTGGGAGGAGTCAAAGAGTGAAAGAACTGAAGTCCAGGTGAGAGAAGTAGCATCTTGGAAAGCTTTAAGTAGAGACTGCACACCCTGCCAGGTTTGTTTGCCTTCTCTGAGAATTGGTCTTTTGTCTCTGGAGTGTCCCTATCAAGATATGATTGCAGATAATTTGGAATTTTTAATTAAGAAAAGCTACCCCAACTCGCTTTAAGTTCGTGATAACTGGTAGAAGTTTGTAGGTGTACCTTTGTGAAATGCCTGCCAGGGTAGAACCTGTCAACTTGGCTAAAGCTAACATGCCCACTGTTCAAATCATTTTCCTGAGACACTTGTACAGTGTTCAACTGCTTCCCTCAATGTGTGTCATGGATTGTTAAACCACGAATGTTGACAGCCTCTGGAAGAAGGTTGAGAAAAATAAAAAGGACAAATTAGCATTTGCTGTGTTGGTGGCATTTGTAGGGATGTTTATAGCAATGCTATAGGTAAGAAATTGAGGATACACAGTTTTATCAGACAATGGAGCCAGACAAGAGTCAACAACAACAAAAAAATGAGGCACCAGGGCCAACAGTAGCTATGATAACTGAATGGTCTACATTTTTGCTGTAAATTCTAGCTGGTGGTTGGTATAAAAATAAATCTTATAATAATTTATAAAAACATCATTATTGAAACTTAATTTTTTCTGTAAATTTGCAGTTATTTATGTTAGAAATAAATGTACACTATATATTTTTGGTGACAGTAGTTGTAATTTTAGTGCCTTCAATTGTTTTGCTATTAAAATTATATGATATGCATCAGCTTGTATAACATTAACATTATCTGTTGAGAATGATCTAAAATGCTTCTTCTTAGACACACGTGGAGCTGACATAGGCGGACCATAAACACACCAGCAAACAACCTACTTTTTTGTGCACCTGGGACTTTATATACGCATTCAAACAAAAGTGGCATCTTGACTCATCTGCCCAGTAGCAGTTGTTTAGGTTTTCATGGTTACATAAGGCAGTACATGCAGAATAAATGTCAGCCCCAGACATAAACTGATTATACCAAGGTCAAGCCTGGGCAGCGGGCCTGGCTTTCACCCTTTGGGGTACTGACAGTCCACCCCTGCAGGGCCGAAACATGGGACTTTGCCCATAATGCATATCCTTGAGCCCACAGCCCACAGCAGCAATATAGGGCAAAGCAAAAGACTACTGGACTGCTAGCAATAATTGCTAGGATCATTAGTATCCACTACCAGGAGGATCCTAAGGAATTCCACTAAGAGGTTAATGGGTCCTCTGTGGAGGAAGCAATGTTTTGTACCTCCGTGTTCATCTCAGCCAGGGCTGTCTGAATGTGCACAGCAGGATCTGGGATATATACACAACATTTCACATGTAAAATAGCAAAGGTGCCACCTTGGGAGACTGTCAATAAACTTAAAGCCACCCGACTCTGCAGCACAACTTTACACATTTGTGCTGTTTCATCTAATAACAGGCTTAAGGCCTGTTTAGTAGCATTCAGGGCTTGAGCTGTGTGCACAGCTAAAGCTTCTACTTGTAATTCTAAGTTTATGACAGCAGCTCTGGGCAGGGCCAGAGCAAAAGGGTAGAACCATCAAGTGGCTCTACGTTGGCAATGCCAGCGGTGATACACAGCATCCCAATTTGTAGGCAATTGAGAGAGGGTCTCCAGTACTTGACCAGCAATGTAAGGTCGACCCCATGTACATTGGCCAGCCCAATTTGCAAGTAAATAAGACCATCCGTAGTGTCCACAAACCCAGAGGTATCCAGCTGAAAGGATATCTGTGAGATGAATGCCAGGATATCTGGTTCCATTCCACCAATTTTGAGGAGTCAGCACATGGGTAACATTTTGACACAAGTGTGGGGCACCCAATCAGCAATATGATTAGCAGCTGCGCAATGTTGTTCTATACATAACGGGGCTTGTTCCCGTAATTCCACATGTTCCCATACCACCCCACCCCACCCATTAGTCATTGAATAACCAAACAGAGGGGATAGGTTATTACGTCCTTGGGGAGCAAATTGTCCTCTGCCTGGCGATGTTGGTCCCATTCAGCGGTGCTGTTCCATGTATGTAACCATGTCCAGTTATTTAGGGAAGCCGGGTGAATCCACCACGGAAGTCCTCAGCTGCCTGCCTGGTATTGCTGTCCATATCCAACAGTGGGAAACACTGTGCACCTGAGCAAAATTATGTGTTCAGGACAGGATACTATTGCCTGCCGTTAGTCTGGGCGGTAGGACAAAGGAGATAGTGACACCATTAAAGGAAGATCTTTACCCTCAAGTAAAATACAGGCAATGTGTCCATCTTGTGACAACATTATGGCCAGTAAGGGCTTTCCCCCTGTCTGTGACATCCATAACCAAGACCACAACCAGGCCTCTACTGGGTACCTTGATTGGATGGTTACCAGATTAGGACCTGTTATGGCCTCACAGGCCAAAAGGGCAGCATAAATAGCAGCTGTTTTTCTACAAGGGAATAGCGGGGTTCCTCTCCTTTCCACAATTGAGATCAATGGCCATTGGGTACTTTACGAGTATCATGTTTTTGCCACAAGCCCCATCCAAACCCATTGTCATACACTTACACTGTTAAAAGGAATGGTAGGGTTGTGTCAACCACCCATAGGGTTTGGGCTTGAGCCACTTACTGCTTGGTGGCTCAAAATGACTGTTCTATCTATGGGGTCCAATTCTAAGTAGACTCTCACCATATCAGGTGATGTAAGGGGCGAGTTAAAGTGGCTAAATGAGGAATAAACACCCCCCCCCCCAATAACCCAACAAACCCAAATAGTTCTACAATTGCTTCACTGTTGTTGGCCAAGGGATATGCCTATATCTTATCTATGACTGCCTCTGGCATAACCTTAGTCTTACCCGACCAGACAAATCCCAAGAATTTGACAGACTACACAGACTCTTGGACCTTGTCTTCGTTGATGACCCACCCCCAGGTTTCAAGGGCTTCACGTAGACTGGCGGCCACAGAGTTGAGGTCTGCAAGAGAATCAGAGGTTAGCATTATATCATCAATATAATGGAACAGATGCACCCCTGCTGGCTTCCTCCAGGTGGCCAAGCCCGAGCCACCAGTCTGTGGCACAGGATGGGCCTGCAGATATCCCTGGAGGAGCACCAGGAAAGTCCATTGTCATCCTTCTCACATGAAGGCGAACTGCACTTGAGTCTCCGGCACTGTATCTATGGATAAAAAGGCATTTGCCAAATCCACAACATAGTGATACTTTCCTAGTTCATGTGTGAGTTTGTCCATAAGATCCATAACATTGGACACTGCTGCATGCAATGGGGGCATCACTTTATGCATCTCCTGATAGTGCACAGTCATTTGCCAGGAGCCATCAGGCTTTTTCACTGGCCTTACGGGAGAACTGTAAGTGCTATGCATTGGGAGGATCATCTGGGCTTCTTCAAGTTTGAGAATGGTACGACCAATCTCTTCATGCCCTCCTGGTAGCCAATATGGCTTTGTATGCACAACATGGGTAGCCTGGGGCAATACCATGGGGGCATGATGGGGATGTCCCTGAATAATAGTCTTTACCACTGGCATACACAGGTGAAATTCTCCCATCATTGTCGAGATCACTAATCCTTGCACCACATCCACCCCTAGAATATATTCTGCGATAGGGGAGACATAGACTTTATAATCTTGTGGGGCAATCGCCTTAGGTTCAGGGTCACAACTGCTGGTTTGATCCATATCATCCAGCCTCCATTCCCTCCATGGTGCCTGTAAGACTGCTAAACTGATCCCATATAGCAAAGTTCTATCAGCTCCATTGTCCACAAGGGCTAGTACCCAGTGCACATAATGGAGGGACAAGTAAATAGCAAGTTCAACATGTAGCCTTCGGTTTCCCGGGTTCCCCCTCAGCCGAGTACCTTGGCCAGACCCCTAGTCTGGGTAAAAATTAGTCATTCTCAACTCCCAAGTTGGGAGTGTAACAGCTGGCAGGGGAGTAAACTGCTCCACAGCGCCAGCAGCACTCCCTTAGGCTGATGCTCTACTTTCTCTGCGGCTACTCCCACAGCTAATAAATCAAATCACGTTTACTTTTGGCTCACTCTCACTGCAGGCTGGATGGTACCCTTTTGAGCCCCTTTATTCTTTGGGCGTCCTTTGAGTGGGGGCCCCTTAGGACCCTGTATCAGTGTCACCTGGCCACCTTATTTCCTTTGCTTCACTTCCACATCCCCCAATAGATCTAAGGTGGCTGTTATTTCATGCACCTGATGATCTACATAGGGAGCCAGAAGAGCTGCCATAGTCTCGAAAAATCCTGGGGGTCCTGAAGCTAGGATGAGGTCCTTCATCCTAGTGGTGAAAACTTCCTCATCGGGCCTATTGTAGTGTACCCAAAACATCATCTGTCACATGTCCATCTTCCATATGATTTGCACTAGGTCAGAGTACATGGACTAGTTGCTCACAGTCTCAGGCAATACACTGAAATCTGCCCAAACTGTTTGGGCTGCTGCCATTAACCAATTGATTAGGGAATGATTCCCTGAATCATGGTTAATATGGGAAATATTTTGTAGCCTTTGCCTCAAGGAGGGGAGTACCGTAATGGAGGCCAGTTGGGACATTTCATCAGGGGACAACTCTTTCTTCCTCCCCCTTGTCCCGTAATCTCAATAGCCAGCCTGGTACCATTTCCCCAGCCCTTTGCCATACCTGCTTCATCAATTCCTATCATTCAGCGGGTAAGTACACAGTTATTGTCATATGTGGCTTGGCCTGGGGGACCCCCATCAGCTAACTCCCCAGCCCCATTTGCTGCTCCAGCTCGACCTTCCATTGCACTAAGGGGTGAGCCTGCAATATAGATATTGGGATACCTGCCCTGGAGGACTGTACAGACTCCTTCAAGCCCTGCAGCAGATGTTCAGCAGCTGCCAGTCGCTCTTCCAACGTTTCCTCTCAGCACTGCAACTGGTGTACCTGTTGAGCTTCCCCCTCATCTCTCCGCTGGTGTGCCACAACACTGCCAGAAACATCCAGGCTACCCTGTCGGCCACCTCCCGGTGTGCTGGCAGAACATTCAGCTCCATAGTTTCCAGGGCCTTCTTAATATCCTCAGGTGTTTGCCTAATGTCATCCCAGTCTTCCAGAGCTGTCCATGTGGCCAGATACATGGCCACTGGATACCATAGGGAGGTGGGAGGCCACATTTCTTCCACCCTGGGATCCTCAGAGGGGCTGGGGGTAGGACTCACCTCATCTTGTGGACTATGCCAAATGTCATTGCCAAGGTTTCCAAGCAGGGTACACCCAGTTGAAAAAACACACATGGCGCTGACATAGGGGGACCATAAACACAATAGCAAGCGAGCTACTTTATTGCACACCTGGGACTATATATACATATTCAAACAAAAGTGGCATCTTGGCACATCTTCCCAGTAGCAGTTGTTTAGGTTTTCATGATTACATAAGGCGGTACATGCGCATAAATATTCAGCCCCAGACAAAACTGATTATTGCAAGGTCAAGCCTGGGTGGTGGGCCTGGCTTTATCCCTTTGGGGACTGACATACATGTACTTCTATTATTCAGAATAAAAATTTCTGCAGAAGGTCTTGCAGATACAGTAAGTCTGAGCATGCATTTGTTTAATGGATCCTCTGGAAGGCTTTCCCAAATTCTAAATGTTCTATCATATATTTATTCACTAGTTATTAAGCAATATATAAATTATTTAACATTTCCCATATTTCACTGACTGCCACATTGTTCTATAATGTCTCTAAGTTTCATTCTTTTTTTACTATAATTTTTCTATTGAGAACATTTATTAAGTTCACATTTTTCAAAATAAATATTAACTTGGCTATCAAATGAGTCATCTTCCACGTGAAAAGAGCAAAGTAAAAGAGTCACTGTTGAACACGGGAAAAATCCCTGAGCCAAAATAAATGTCAGAGTACCATTTTTTCTTCAGAAGGAACCATGTTGTATCTGGTGTGGTGCAATATGCCTGGCCTCAGTCTTATGAAGAAATATATTCCCTGTCCTTTGGGAGTTGACATTAACTACAAAGGTAACACTGCACACGCACACACACAAAAACAAAAAATTAGAAAGCACAGGAATGGAAAATAAAGAATATACAGCTTTAATCCACCACCTTCATCTTTCTCTTAATGACTCAATTCCACAGATACACAGGGTACATGTTAGCCATGAGACAGAAAGCAAAGAGGAAGGCAGATCCTGCATATAAGTAGCTTGTAACTGATGATTAAGGAACCACTGGGTGAGACTGCAGGGAGTAGAAAATACATCTTCAGCTGGCTTTAAGAATCATGCTGTGAGATGGTCTTCTGAGAGTTTCCATAATTGCTCTATCAATCTGATACTCCACAGTTAATGGAGTCTGCTAAACTTCTGCAATCTAAACAATGAAAAACTGTAGATCAGCATTAATGCCAAAACAAGAGTGGTAGCTAGGTTTTTTGGTGTCTGTAGCAGGGCCTTTGCTAGCTACAGGGCACAGATTTAATAATGTAGAAGACAGGAATTCCCCCATTTAGAGATTCTATAATGATAAAGGGATTTCTGCTGAGTACAGATACCTGAGGTCATGCATATTTCTAATTTAATTATAGAAAACAGCTGTTTAAGTAAACTTTTCAAGAAAATTTAAACTTATAATTACCTTTAGAAATCCTATGAGGTTCTTGAAGGATGAATTATTTGATTTCTGTAAGGTCAGTTGGAGAATCACTCATCACTGACTGAACTTTCCCCTAGGAGAAAAATGAACTAGACAGAAAATGGAAAGTGGAGCTCTCACTTTTCAAGAATTTACCATATAAGGAGAGCCATTGCCATGTTTTATATGCAAGGGAGGTTTCAGCAGTGGTACACCAAGCTGAGAAAACACGTTCAGAATCAACACAGGGAAACCATAAACAAACCAGCAAGGTAGCCCCTTTATTGTGCACCTGGGAGTATATATACATATTGAAATTAAAAAGTGGCATCTGTCATTGCCAAGGTTTCCAGGCAGGGCAGGTTTCAGTGGTGGTACACCCCATTGAAAAAACACACGCAGAGCCGACATGGGGGACCATATACACACCAGCAAGCAAGCAAGCAAACTACTTTATTGCACACCTGGGATTATATATACATATTCAAACAAAAGTGGCATCTTACCGCATCTGCCCAGTAGCAATTATTTAGGTTTTCATGGTTACATAAGGCATTTCATGTGCAGTAAATGTCAGCCCCAGGAATTCCTCACCCCAGACATGGACTATTATATATTATACCAAGGTCAAGTCTGGGCGGCGGGCCTGGCTTTAATCCTTTACAGTAGCTTTAACCTTCTGGGGACTGACACTCCACCCCTACAGGGACGCTGCATGGGACTTTGCCCATAATGTATATCCTTGAGCCCACAGACCACAGCAGCAATATAGGGAACAGTAAAAGACTGCTAGCAATAATTGCTAGGATCATTAGTATCCACCACCAGATGGATCCTAAGGAATTCCACCAAGTGCGAGGGGTCAGCCATGGGTAACATTTTGACACAAGTGTGGGGGCACCCAACCAGCAATATGATTAGCAGCTGAGCGATGTTGTTCTATACATAACGGGACTTGTTCCCATAGCTCCACATGTTGCCCAACCACACAACCCCACCCATTAGTCATTGCAAAGCCAAACAGAGAAGGTTGGTTATTATGGCCCTTGTGGAGCAAGTTGTCCACTGCCCGGCAACATTGGTCCCATTCAGCTGTACTGCTCCATGTATGTAACCGCATCCAGTTGTTTAGGAAAGTTGGGTGAATCCGTCACGAAAGGTCCTCAGCTGCCTACACCGGTATTTTCATGCAGATCCAGCAGTGGGAAACATTATGTACCTGAGCAAATATATTTGCCCAGGACAGGATACTATTGCCTGCCGTTAGCCTGGGTGGTAGGACAAAGCAGACAATGACACCTTTAAAGGAAGATTTTTACCCTCAGGTAAAATATAGGCAATGTGTCCATCTTGTGACAACAATGTGGCCGGTAAGGGCTTTGCCCCCATCTGTGGATCTGTAACTAAGACCGCAATCAGCTTTCTACCGGATACCTTGATTGGGTGGTTACAAGATTAGGACTTGTTATGGCCTCACAGGCCAAAAGGGCAGCATAAATAGCAGCTAGCTATTTCTCTATAAGGGAATAGCGGGCTTCCACCCCTTTCCACAATTGAGACCAGAAACTAATGGGCACTTTATGAGTCCCATGTTTCTGCCACAAGCCCTATCCAAACCCATTGTCATCCACTGACACCATTAAAAGGAACGGTAGGATGGTGTCAACCACCCATAGGGTTTGGGCTTGAGCCATTGCCTGCTTGGTGGCTCTAAATTACTGCTCTATCTCTGGGGTCCAATCCCAAGTAGCCCCTTGCTGTATCAGGTGATGCAAGGTGTGAGTTAAAATGGCTAAATGAGGAATAAACACCCTCCAATAGCCCAACAAACCCAAATAGGTCTACAATTGCTTTACTGTTGTTGGTTGGGGATATGCCTGTATCTTATTTATGACTGCCTCCGGCATAACCTTAGTCTTACCCAACCAGACAACTCCCAAGAATTTGACAGACAACCCAGGCTCTTGGACCTTGTCTTCGATGACAGCTCACCCCCAGGTTTTCAGGGCTTCTCGTAGACTGCTGGCCGCAGTCTTGAGCTCGGCAAGAGAATCAGAGGTTAGCATTATATCATCAATATAATGGAACAGATGCACCCCTGCTGGCTTCCGCCAGGTGGCTAAGTCCTGAGCCACCAGTCCATGGCACAGGGTGGGACTGTGCAGATATCCCTGTGGAAGCACCAGGAAAGTCCAATGTCGCCCTTCCCACGTGAAGGCAAACTGCAATTGACTCTCTGGCGCTATATCTATGGATAAAAAGGCATTTGCCAAATCCACAACATAGTGATACTGTCCCAGTTCATGTGTGAGTTTGGCCATAAGATCCATCACATTGGGCACAGCTGCATGCAATGGGGATGTCACTTTGTTCAGCTCTCAATAGTCCACAGTCATTTGCGAGGAGCCATCAGGCTTTTTCCCTGGCCATATGGGAGAAATGTAAGGGCTATGCGTTGGGTGGATTTATCTGGGCTTCTTCAAGCTTGAGAATGGTATGACCAATCTCTTCGTGCCCTCCTGGTAGCCGATATTGTTTTGTATGCACAACATGGGTAGCCTGGGGCAATACCAAGGGGGCATGATGGGGATGCCCCCGAACAATATTCTTTACCACTCATGTACGCCGGTGAATTTCTCCCATCATTGTCTAAATCAGCAGTCCTTGCAGCACATCCACCCTTAGAATATATTCTGCGATAGGGGAGATATAGACTTTATAGTCTTGTGGGGGCAATCACGCTATGCTCGGGATCACAACTGCTTGTTTCATCTGGCCTCCATTTCCCTCCATGGTTGCCGTAGGACGGCTAAAGTGATCCAGATTTCCATACAGCAAAGTGCTATCGGCTCCAGTGTCCACAAGGGCTAGTACCTGCTGCACATTATGGGGGGACCAGTAAATAGCAAGTTCAACATATGGCCTCCGGAACCCCAGGTACCCCCTCAGCCGGTTACCTTGGCCAGACCCCTATTCTGGGTAAGAATCAGTCAGTATCAACTCCCAAATTGGGAGTGTAACAGCCGGCAGGAGAGTAAACTGCTGCTCAGGTTTCAGCTGCTTCCCCAGAGCCAGCAGCACTCCTGTAGGCTGATGCTCTGTCTTCTCTGCGACTACTCCCACAGATAATAGATCAACCACATCTGCTCTCAGCTCACTCTCACCATAGGCTGAATGCCACCCTTTTGAGCCCCTTTATTCTTCGGGCGTCCTTTGGGTGGGGGCTCCTTGGGGCCCTGTAGCGGCCTCACCTGGCCGCCTTTTTTCTTTTGCTTCACATCCACATCCCCCAATCAAGCTAGTGAGGCTGTTACTTCATGCACCAGCCAATCTATGTAGGGAGCCAGAAGAGCTGCCATAGTCTCAAAAGTTTCTGGGGGTCCTGATGCTAGGATGAGGTCCTTCAACTTACTAGTCAAAACTTCCTCATCAGAACTATTGTAGTGTACCTGAAATATCATCTATCGCATGCCCATCTCCCGTATGATTTGCACTAGGTCTGAGTACGTGGACCAGTTGCACACAGTCTCAGGCAATTCACTGGCATCTGCCCAAACTGTTCGGGCTGCTGCCATTATCCAATTGATCAGGGAATGATTCCCTGCATCATGATTAGTATGGGCAATATTTTGTAGCCTTTGCCTCAAGGAGGGGAGTACCGTAATGGAGGCCAGTTGGGACATTTTATCAGGGGATAGCTGTGTTCCTTCCAACCCCTCATTCCATAATCTCAATAGCCAGCCCAGTACTGTTTCCCTAGCCCTTTGCCATACCTGCTTCATCAATTCCCATATTTCAGCGGGCGAGTACATAGTCATTATTGTATGCTGCCTGGCCTGGGGGGACACCTGCAGCTGACCCCCCAGCCCCATTTGCCGCTCCAACTCGACCTTCCATTGCACTAAGGGGCAAGCATACAATACAGATATCAGGCTACCTGCCCTGGAGGACTGTACAGACTCCTCTGAGCCCTGCTGCATACGTTCAGCAGCTGTCAGGCACTCCTCCCAGCGCTGCATCTGGCGTACCTCTTGAGCTTGCTCCTGCATCTGCCAGCTTGTGTGGTGCAACACTGCCAGAAACATCCAGGCTACCTGACCGGCCACCTTCCAGTGTGCCGGCAGAACATTCGGCTCCATAGATTCCAGGGTCTTCTTGATATCCTCAGGTGTTGGCCTAATTTCTTCCCAGTCTTCCGGAGCTGTCCATGTGGCCTGATTTGTGGCCACTGGGTGCCATAGGGAGGTGGGAGGCCACATTTTTTCCACCCGGGGACCCTCAGAGGCACTGGGGGTAGTACTCCCCTCATCCTGCTGACTATGCCAAATGTCATTGCCAAGGTTTCCAGGCAGGGCAGGTTTCGGCGGTGGTACACCCCATTGAAAAAACACGCATTGCCGACATGGGGGACCATAAACACGCCAGCAAGCAAGCAAGCAAGCAAGCTATTTTATTGTGTACCTGGGACTATATATACGTATTCAAACAAAAGTGGCATCTTACTGCATCTGCCCAGTAGCAATTGTTTAGATTTTCATGGTTACATAAGGCAGTACATGCACAGTAAATGTCAGCCCCAGGAATTCCTCACCCCAGACATGGACAATTATATATTATACCAAGGTCAAGTCTGGGCCGTGGGCCTGGCTTTAACCCTTTACAATGGGCTTAGCTTTAACCTTCTGGGGACTGACACATCTTATCACATCTGCCCAATAGCAGTTCTTTGGGTTTTCATCATTACATAAGCCAGTACATGTGCAGTAAATGTCTATTCCAGAAATTTCTCAGCCTGGAGCATTGACCAATTATGATCATGGAGGTCAGGGCCTGAAGTGGGCCTGGCTATTAATTCCTTGCAGTAAGCCTGGATGTAACTATTTACAGTGGGCCTGGCTTTAATGCTTTGCAGACTGACACTCCACCCCTACAGGGCCACTACATGTGAATTTACTCATAATGAATAACCTTGATCCCATAGCCCACAACAAAAATATAGGGTGCAGCAAAAGAATACCAGACTGCTAGGTGAATTCTGAAACTTACAACCAAACAGTTAATGGGTCTTCTGTGGAGGAGGCAAAGGCTTGTATTTTCATGTCTATCTCAGCTAGTGCTGTCTGAAAGTGCTCAGCATGATCTGGACTATATAGACAATATTCCACATGTAAAATAGCACGTGTGCCACTTTGGAGGACTGTCAATGGATCTATAGCCATCCAATTTTGCAGCACAAATTTACACCTTTGTGCTGTTTCATCCAATAACAGATTTAAGGTCTGTTTACTAGCATTCAGGGCTTGAGCTGTATGCATTGCTAAAGCTTCTACTTGTAATTCTACATATATGACAGCAGCCCCTGGCAGGGCTAGAACAAAGGGGTAGAACCACCAAGTGGTTCTATGTTGGCAACGTTAACAGTGATATTTAGCATCCCAGTTAGTAAGCAATTGAGAAAGCGTCGCCAGTACTTGACCAGAAATGTAAGGGTGGCCCCATATATATCGGCCTGTCCAATTTGCAGGTAAATAAGGCCTTTCGTGGTGTCCATAAACCCGGAGGTATCTAGCTGGAAGGATATCTATGAGATGAATCAGACTCTAGTTGAGCAAGTGTGGGGATCAGCACATGGGTAATGTTTTGACACAAGTGTAGAGGTACCAAACTAGCAGTGTGGTGAGCAGCTGAGCAATGTTGTTCTATACATAACAGGACCATTTCCCATAGTTCCACATATTTCTCTACCATCCAGTCCCACAAATTAGTCATCACATAACGAAAGAGAGAAGATTGGTTATTATGGTCTTTGCGGAGCAAATTGTCCATTGCCTAATGATGTTTGTCCCTTTCAGCATTGCTATTCTATGTACGTAAACATTTCCAGTTGTTTGGGGAAGACAGAAGAATTTCCACGGAAGTCCTTCACCTGCTTCCACATGTATTTTCATGCAGATTCAACAGTGGAAAACATTATGCACCTGAGCAAAAGTATGTCCCCAGTACAGGATACTATTGTCTGCTGTTAGGGTGGGCGGTGGGCCAAAGCAGACAGCAACACCATTAAGGGAAGATCTTTACCCTCAGGTAAAATACAGGCAATGTGTCCATCTTGTGACAACAATGTGACCAGTAATGGCTTTGCCCCTGACCTATGACACCAGACAAGTTCCCCAAGAGTTTGGTGCCATCGAAGCTCTAATGGGGTGATGGAATACAAAGGAAGAGGCCAGGTAGCAAGGAGAAATGTTCTTTTTAGTATACGACTTGTGGTACTCTCTGGTAGGGTCACGTGGTTTCAAAAACAATCCTTCCTTGAGTCCAACACCCCAAATTTTATTAGAGTCAGCCAAGACCCATGGGAGACCTGGTTGTCCAAAGCCATGGCCATGAGGCTTGTTTTCCTGGTGACAACAAGTCAGGAGCAGAAAGGAGTAAAGACCCATTATAGGGAGTTCCCTAATGGTGTAGTGGCTTAAGGCTTCAGCATTGGCGCTGTCAGCGCTGCGGCCTGGGTTCGATTCCCAGTCGGGAAGCTACCCACATGTCAAAAAGCAAAAAAAAAAAAAAAAGACCCATTATGTATTTTTGCACCATGTGTTGGTACGAAAGGTTAGGACACATTTTCAAAAAACAAGGTGACCCTTGACAAACATTATTTAACAAGTACAAACCGGTGTGTCTGGGTCGTTCATTCAAAAGCCTAACTGCAGTGGGCAGATTAGTTCTCCATTTGCATAAATTGGGGCCTAAGACTTTTAATTTTATTCTTTAACAAACCATTATATTGTTCCATAATAGTTACATGCAGTTGCCAACAGACATCATTTTGGTGTGCCAAGCCTATACTTTGTATCCAATAAAGGAGTGCCCTGGTCACTGCTAATTACCATAGCAGTCCTATAGGGAATACTCAGCTGATCAACCCGTAAAGGGTATGTTCTTGGGTGGTCACAGCCGTAGGCCAAGCAGATTCTTACCCAGTCCCTGTTTCCATTGTTGTGAAGGCATATTGACAACCATGATCTACTGGCAAGGGCCTGATATAGCCCATTTGCCACTCTTGAAAGGTTTGCCCACCTCTTGGCACAAAACGTGGCTCTCACAGTGAGTGGTGCTGGTAGGGGTGCTGTTCTGCACAATCCTACCAATCATGCATAGCTTGTTGACATTGTGCCACAGTCAGGAATACGCCCCAACGAGCTACCTGTTTATCTATAAGAGAATAGAGGGCTTCCAATCATTTCCACAATTGAGATAAAAAGCCAATGGGTACCTTACAAGTCCCATAAGCTCCATCCAAACCCATTGTCATCTACTGACACCAATTAAAAGGAACAGCAGGGTGGTGCCAACCACTTGTAGGGCTTGGGATTGAGCCACTGCTTGCTTGGTGGCTCAAAATGACTGTCCTATCACTGAGGTAAAATCCCATGTGGCCCCTCACCATATCAGGCAATGTAAGGGGTGAGCTAAATTGGCTAAATGAGGAATAAACACTCTTCAATAGCTTATCAAACCCAAGTAAGTCTGAGATAATCCAGGCCCTTTGACTCTGTCTTCATTGATGGCCTACCCCCCAGGTCTCAAGGACTTCTTGTAGATTGGAAAAATGAATTCAATCTCTTCACCCACTAAGTAAAAAATGAAGCCATGCACAGGTGTAGCTTCCGAACTTTGGATCACCTAAATCACTGTCATGTTAACTTTCTATTGGCCTTAACACTGAAAGAAACATAAAAACTTGCAAGTTTAAAATGCAAAGAGTTGATTTTAAAAGGCTTGAAAAGCAAGAATTGGAAATAAAACAAAAACCTAACACAAGCATAGCGATGTTAAATGTGGAAGATTCCCAGGGCCTCCTATCCTGCTCACAAAATTGATGGCACAATTGGATGGTCTGTTCATACTGAAACATAAAATCCTGACATTTTTCCAAGAGAAGGGCAATGCAACATTTAAGATGTTATAAGTCATATGTCATTTCTCATGATAGATAATATTGTTAGTCTAATAACTTGGTTATAGGGTATGCAGTGACTTTATGTTTAATGCAAATATGTAAATATAAAGGTATTTCAGTAGTTTTAAATTTAGTGTGGGCAAAATTTTAGATTGTATCTCATAACTTGAAAAATTACAAGTAATTGCCAAATATATGCTTATTTAAATGCTAACACTAAGTTTCAATTTTTTGGAGAAAGAGGGAAGAATATATTATATCTCAATAAAACTCAGCTAGGTTTTCTTAATAACAAGAAGCCTTTTATTATTTAAGTGATGTTTTATGTAGTCTCTCCTCTTCATATATTCTAACTTTCTCAGCTTTGCTTCCAAATCACTTACTGGGCTTAGTAGAGTTAAATCCCATGTATTGCAGGCTGCAATATATGCTCATTGAATACCATGTTTTCATGTCTATTTCCACTACATTTCATGTCCTAGGAGACAGTTACATTCTGTTATTAGGAAAGTGTCTGGCACATATTGATACTTACTATGTGTTTCACTTGATGGAGGAATATACTCACACACACACACATAAACACACACACACACACACACACACACACACATATGCACAAACATACACACAGAAACCCAAACACAAACACATACATGGACTGTCTGGATTTGATCCAGCCTTGTAGTATAAAAATATAGAGGTTCTAATGGCTGGAATTTTCCATTAAGCCCTGGTACATTTCACTTTCATTCACTTCAATGGCAGTTTTTAAAATGTAGATGCTAATATCCTATTAGCACATATGAAGTTTTATTTTTTTTCAAATTCAGCTAGAAGCTAAAGAAAAAATACATGCATGTTAAAATTAACAAAGATTATTTTTAGGCATGTGTAGCATATATTGTTATAATAAGGAAATTTTTCTGAATCCCCAAAGCATATTATTAAAGGGGAACAGAACAGGATTATAGAACAGGTTTTATAATTTTGTCCTTTTGAGACTTATTTTTTTAAAAATTGAATTTAAAGCAAAGATGATGTTGAAGCTACCCATGATTAGCTTTCTACAAAAGAGTTAAAGTCTTCAGAGCATGTATTTTATTAATATATTTTTGCAATGGTTCAGATAATATCTTTTCTCAATCAAATGTACATGGTTTAATGTGCCAAGTACACTGCATATTTATATTTAAAGTCAGCTGGTACTTGAAAAACTTTATTACCTTAAATATCACTTTAAAGGAAAATGTAATATGCCTATTGATATTTTTCTTTCTCACTGCTTAAATATTATAAATATGTATGTGATCATAGGGCATAAAATAAACTTTAAAAAACAGAATTTTATTTTATTTTATTTTTTAATTCATTTTTATTGTTAGACTTATTGGGGTGACATCTGTTAGCAAGGATTACATAGGTTTCAGGCATACAATTCTACAGTGCATTGTCAACTTGATGTTAATAAGTTCACCACCTAATGTGACTTCTCTTTCCATCACCTTATATTTGTATTTTATTTTAAAGTTAAAAAATTGATAGTTCAGAAGACGTAGATTGGCTTTCTTCTCAGTATAAATACTCTGTTTCCACATTTTACATTTTAATTACTAATTAGTTATGTATATGTATATTATGGTAATTTCATTACATTTTTCCATTTAATTTGAAACATTTCTGAAAAAAAGCTAGAATAAAAAGCAAGCATCTAACTTCTTTAATATGTTCAATTTTAGATATGACATAGGAATCCTACATTGTGTTTTACCAGAAACAATACAATTTAACCCACAGATATTAAGGACTGACTTTTAGAACCTGCAATTAAAATTAATTTAGATCACATTTGAATTTAACTTTCCAAACATTGTAGCATTTCATAAATAGACATGTTTATGGTTTTAGACACTTTTTTCAACTTGGAGCTCTTACCTCAACACTTTTAACTTAGAGAATACATAGTAAAACAGCTACTAACATTGGCAACTATTGTGGTTTGAAAGTTTGTATTGTTTAAAGACTAAAACCAATAATAAAGCCTTTTAGTTTTAAGGGGATTGTTTTTCATAATGTAATAGGTAACTTAAAATAAAATTTAGAATGGATATTTATTTGCAATTTTAATTATTTGTTCAATCTGTTTTTCCCCACATCTCAAAAGGAATGAGAACTCACAAACACTTTACTTGTGAAGGACTTGCATTAAAAGTAACAATTTTCCCTATAGCTTAGATCTGTCATTGAAGACATTGTCCATTTTGTTGTTAATTTTTTTATAGAAACATATTCTATTTTTAAACCAGTCTTCATTAACTATTATATGTCAAGTAAGTCCTAAGTATGACATTTCAGGGGGAAAATAAATGTTTTGACATTCCTTTATTTCACAAATTTGTTCCCTTTTACTTTGGTTGCCAGGAAACTCAGTGCTATGTTGAAAGTTTTATTGCAGCACTATTTCTAAGCTGTGTTTCTCATAAAATTGTCAGTCCTACTCTCTACTACATGCTTCTTAATAATTATCTTTGTATGCATATCTTCTGGAGAAAACTATCTAAAAATTTTAGAGTAGGTGGAGTATAAATAGAATAGAAATTAATTTACCTGAAAGTACATGTTTGAATTGACTGCCTTACAAATTTTCATTTTTTTAGGTATTACTCATGAAACTTCTTGGAGCAGACCATGTTTTTAGAACTTACCTATTTATTCTCTATACATTAATTTTCACAGTTTGTTTTTTCATAATTCAATACACATTTATTGAGTGTCCAAGTGTCAGATGAATGCTTAGATACTGATTATGCAAAACTATTAATAGAAAAAATGGATGGCCCTTAAGGAGCTTATTTGTCATTGAAAGAGATATAAATAAATATAATACTGTTTGATAAGTTTGTAAAGATACACATGAGAAGAACATGGGAAGTGTACCTAAGTACAGCTTTGAAAGTGAGGGGTACTGCTTATGGCAGACTTTTAGGGAACATTTTGTAGGAGTAAGCTGGATTAAGAAAGAAAATGGCAAAACTGCATTCAAGTGGAAGAAGCAACATGTGTAAAAGCACAAAGGCAAGAGAAAACCTGGAATGTATTTGAAAGAAAAGGCAAATGATTACATATGGCTAGAACTTCTTGTAGTGATATGGCAAGGTAGAGAAAAGTAAGTGGCCAGAGAGAAAAATAGGCTCAATTATGAAGGACCTCATCTGAAGTTTGGATTCATTCTGAAATTGACAGAAAGTCATTGAATAGTTTTAATGAGAGGAATAACAGGATCCATATTGTGTTTTAGAAAGATGATCTTCATAGTAGGTTGGAGAAGATTACAGCTACATCAGAAAGATCAGGTATTCATTTTTGCTATAGCAATCACACTGGATAAGAGATCTGCAGGTCTCATGACTTAGTAGGAAGAGCAGGATCAGATGAGAAGAGAGATGAGTTCAAGATGTTTCCCAGACTTCTGGTTGCTTAGGTGCATTAATGGCATTCATTAATGGAAATGGAGGATGAAAAAGCACAGAAAAATAGTTACTTCACCTTCCAAAAGTGTTGTGGTTATAATATGTCTGGGATACTTATGTTCTGAAAGTGACTATGATAAGTAGTTTGGATATATGGGGCTTTGGAAACAGGAGACAAGTTTTAGCTGCAAATAAAGATTTGGCTTTGTGGAACTTACATGTTCATTTGAAAATTATAGTACAAGTCCATTTTACATTTATTTATGTCATTATTATAAACATGTAAGTTCCAATCACTGTATTTAAAACATAATATAAATTGAACTTGCCATAACCTATATGCTCTATATACTCACTCTGTTGAAATCTCACATATGAGTGTAGATGGTGATGGCATTGACCTAGCGGAAAGTCAGACAGTGATTCTGGAACAATTAATAAAATATCCTTTAAATACAGCAGTCATAGAAAATGGCTACAGTAATGTTAATGGTAAGATAATGTGGATTCTGAAGAGTACACACTTTGGTAATGCATCCTAAACCAGGTAATAGGGCAGTCTTCATTGGTAAATGGTGAATGCTGTATGTGAGTATGTGAAATAAGTAAACACATACGTATTCTTCTTCCTTGCCCTGTTAGCAGAGTGGCTAGTTGTTCAGTCTCAGTGAGTCAATGGTGTCAGTCCCATTTTCCTCTAACCCTTTCCCACTCAAATATGACATTTTAGGTATGGTAGTCCTTCACACATTAACAACTGAGTTTAACAGTAAACCACCAGACAAAAATCAGAAGATCCTTTAATTATGAGAATAAATTTAGAAAGAAGTAGATTATTCTTGAGCATAAGTGTTTCTTGAACTATTTACCATTATGATGAAATTCCATGTAGGAAGTATACACACACACACACACACACACACATACATACATACATATATATGTATGTATATATATATGCATATATATTTAAAAAGTGTGTATATATATATATAGAGAGAGAGAGAGGGAGACACTATTCATATAGTGTCTCCCTCTC
Organism: Lyroderma lyra; assembly: GCA_004026885.1. Classification (NCBI taxonomy): domain Eukaryota; kingdom Metazoa; phylum Chordata; class Mammalia; order Chiroptera; family Megadermatidae; genus Lyroderma; species Lyroderma lyra. The sequence continues at coordinate 56,810 of PVJL010005384.1, read as the reverse complement.
TTTATATACACACATTTTACATATATGTATATATATTCTATTATTTATTCTGACTGTTGAAATAAATTATAAGTTGTAAGAGATATAACATCTAAAATTATAATTGACTTAGTAGTCATGACAATGAAAAAATATTTTCCAGAATTCATAACAAATAATTATGTGATACCAAAATTTATGGTTTCTTAATCAAACACAGGGATAGTGGCCATTGGTATAAAACCATAAAGTCTGAAATAAAACAAATAAATGCCTGAAAACTTTTATTCTAAACATGTGGAAGGAAGAAACACTACATATATTCAAGTAAAATATGACCAGTGAAGAAAAATGAGAACATGTTATAAAACTTACCAAATAAGAGACTTGCTTCAGTAAAAATATAGTCATGTAAATGTAGTATCTTATTATAGAAATAAAAATAATTTATTAAAGTTTATAAGTGTAATTGAGTTACTCTGTGATACAAAATGAAGTGCTTAGCGTAGTAAAATAAAAATGAATGGTGGTTTCCAGACCCAAGACAACAAGTATTTTTAACAAGAGCTAGCTGCATATTCAGAACTATGTCAGATAACTTAAGATACAAAATAGAAATATGAAAAATAAACTTTGCTGAAGAAATGTTAATTATTTTACTGAGGAGGTAAGAGGTTCACATAAATCCAAGTGGAGAACCATATTGCGTGCTCTGTCAAGGACGGCTACTGTGCTTTGCATGTCTTGAACAGTGCCATTTGTATTATAATCTATGTCAGGGGAGTTCCCTGGTGGTGTAGTGGCTAGGCTTCAGCGCTGTCAACACTGTGGCCTGGGTTAGATTCCCAGCCAGGGAATGATCCACATTAAAAAAAAAAAAAAAACTAATATAATCTCTGTCAGTTGCCGACCCTGGATTTGTGTAGTACACAGCCTACCCAGCCATACATGGGGAGCCTGGGAATTATTCAGAGTCTTCATTTTCATTTACATAATTCCCTGAGAATAAGTTGTATAAACAATAAAGCTCCCAATGGTTTCCAATTTAATTTAGAATAATCACAAAACCTTAATTTTACTTATATTCAAATTTGATCTGGCCTCAACCAACCTCTTTTGCCACGTCACTCCTCATTTGTGTTTCAGACCATATGAACTTATCGTGGCTTTTTATCATTCTGCAACAATCACACAACCTGTATTCAAGCCAAGAACCAGGAAGCATCACTGATTCTTCTATCTTTTTCATGCTATTCTACTTACCCTTGTATAATGTGTTAATGGACCCGTGTTTTTTATTTTTTTGGGGGGTAGTTTCCTGGCTGGGAATTGAACATAGGCCACAGCGTTGACTGTACCAAAGCCTTAGACACTACACCACCAGGGAACGCCCCAGGACCCATTTTTGGGCCCAAAGGTGCAGAAAAAACTCATTTTAATTTTTTTAATTCAACATTTTATTTGTTTATATTTTGGTATTTGTTTTTTGTATTAAAAATAAATTTCTAGAATTATTTTCAACATATTATGGTATAAAAAATTTTATGTAACAAATAATTACAAAAACAAGAACAGATACAAGGTGTTAAAATTTTATGTAAAAATACTTAATGCATAAAATTTTTACATAAAAAACCTATTAACATATTCCAAGGTATTATTATTTTTTTTATAAATTCATTTTTATTGTTAGACATATTGGGGTGACATCTGTTAGCAAGGATTACATGGGTTTCAGGCATACAATTATACAGTGCATTGTCAAATTGTTGTATAATAAGTTCACCACCCAGTGTGAGTTCTCTTTCCATAACCTTATATTTAGCTTCCCCTCCCTGCTCTCCCACCCCCACCCCTTTCTCCCCTCCCTAATCCACTTCTTCCCAAGTAAACATTGAACTATTGATTGTGTCCATGGGTTGTTTGTTTGTTTGTTCATTTCTTTTCTCTTTGTTGCTTTCAGTTTTATATTCCACATATGAGTGAAGTAATACAGTTCTTTGTTTTTTCTGTCTGGCTTATTTCACTAAGCATGATGATCTCCAGGTTCATCTATTTTGTTGCAAATGGCAATATTTCATCTTTTCTTACAGCTGAGTAATATTCCATTGTGTATATGTACCACAGCTTCTTTATCCAGTCATCTGTTGCAGGGCATTTTGGTTGTTTCCATGTTTTGGCCACTGTGAACAGCGCTGCGATGAACATTGGGGTACATAAGTCTTTGCGGACAAAAGTTTTCAAGTCTTTTGGGTAGATCCCCAGAAGGGGGATTGCTGGGTCAAATGGTAACTACATTCCCAATTTTCTGAGGAACCTCCACACTGCCTTCCAGAGTTGTTGTACCAATTTGCATTCCCACCAGCAGTGTGCAAGAGTTCCTTTTTCTCCACATCCTCTCCAGCACTTGCTATTCTTTGTCTTGTTGATAATCGCCATTCTGACAGGTGTGAGGGGATATCTCATTGCGGTTTTGATTTGCATTTTCCTGATAGCTAATGAGGATGAGGATTTTCTCATATGTCTGCTGGCCATTTGTATTTCTTCGTGGGAGAAGTGTCTGTTTAGTACTTCTGCCCACTTTTTAATTGGGTTGTTTGTTTTTTTTTAAGTCTTATTAGTTCTTTCTATATTTTAGATATTAGACCCTTATCTGATGCGTTATTTGAAATTTTTTCTCCCATTCAGTTGGCTGTCTCTTTGCCTTGTTGATGGTTTCTTTTCTTGTGCAAAAGCTTTTTAATTTGATGTAATCCCATTCATTTTTTTTTGCTTTTACTTCCTTTGCCTTTGAGGTCAGGTACTTGAAGTCTTCCTTGAGTCCTAGGTCTATAAGTTTAGTATCAAAGTCTTCTTCTATACAGTTTATTGTTGCAGGTCTTATATGAAGGTCTTTAATCCATTTTGAGTTAATTTCTGTATATGGAGAGAGTTCACAGCTCAGGTTCATTTTTTGCATATGTTTTTCCAGTTTTCCCAACACCACCTACTAAAGAGGCTGTCTTTTCCCTATTGTATGTTTTTTGCTACTTTATTGAAAATTATTTGTCCATAAATTTGTGGGTTTATTTCTGGGTTTTCAGTTCTATTCCATTGGTCTCTATTTCTGTTCTTCTGCCAGTACCACGCTGTTTTGACTATTGATGCTTTGTAATATAAATTGAAGTCAGGGAATGTAATACCACCAGCCTTATTCATTTATGTAGTATTGCTTTGGCAATTTGAGGTCTTTTATGGTTCCAATAAATTTATTAATTATTTTATCTATTTCATGAAAGAATGATTGTGGGATTTTGATGGGTATTGCATTAAATCTGTAGATTGCTTTGAGCAAAATTGCCAGTTTAACGATATTAAGTCTTCCTATCCATGAACAGGGGATATTTTTCCACCTCTTAAAGTCTGTTTCAATTTCTTTCAAAAGTGTCTTATAGTTTTCCATGTATAAGTCTGTCACATTCTTTGTTAAGTTAATTCCCAGGTATTTCATTCTTTTTGTTGTGATAGCAAAGGGAATTGACTCCCTCATTTCTTTTTCTGTGGATTCGTTGTTTGTATATATGAATGCTGTTGATTTTTGTACATTGATTTTGTATCTTGCAATTTTACTATATTCGTTAATTGTTTCTAATAGTTTCCTGGTGGAATCTTTGGCATTTTTTATATAAAGAATCATGTCATCTGCAAATAGTGACAATTTGACCTCTTCTTTCCCAATTTGGATACCTTTGATTCCTTTCTCCTGCCTGATTGCTGTGGCTAGAACTTCCAGTACTATATTAAATAGCATTGGTGACAGGGGGCATCCCTGTCTTGCTCCTGATTTTAGGTGAATAGGCTTCAGCTTTTACCCATTCAGTATGATGTTAGCCGATGGATTGTCATATATGGCCTTTATTATGTTGAGATACTTTCCTTCTATACCTATTTTATTTAGTGTTTTGATCATAAATGGATGCTATATGTTGTTGAAAGCTTTTTGTGCATCAATTGAAATGACCATATGGTCTTTATCTTTGATTTTGTTTATGTGGTGTATCACATTGATTGATTTTCATATGTTGAACCTACCTTGTCCTCCTGGGATGGATCCCACTTGATCTTGATATATGATCTTTTTGATGCATTGTTGTATTCTGTTTGCTACTATTTTGTTTAGAATTTTTGCATCTGTATTCATTAGAGATATTGGTCTATAGCTTTCTTTCCTTGTGTTGTCTTTGCCAGACTTTGGTATTAGAGTAATGTTGGCCTCATAGAACGAGTTAGGAGGTATTGCTTCCTCTTCAATTTTTTGGAAGAGTCTGAGGAGGATAGGTGTTAATTCTTCTTTGAATGCTTGGTAAAACTCATTGATGAAACCATCTGGTCCAGGGCTTTTGCCTTTAGGGAGATTATGGATAGTTATTTCAATCTCTTCACAATCAATTGGACCTTTTAGATTATCCAGTTCTTCTTGGTTCAGTCTAGGTAGGCTATCAGTTTCTAGAAACTTGTCCATTTCTTCTAGGTTGTTAAATTTAGTGGCATAAATTTCCTCAGAATATTTTCTTATAATCCTTTGTATTTCTGTGGTATCAGTGGTAATTTCTCCCCTTTCATTTCTAATTTTGGATATTTGTGTCCTTTCCTTTCGTACCTTGATTAGTCTAGCCAGGGATTTGTCAATTTTGTTGACTTTCTCAAAGAACCAGCTCTTCCTAATATTAATTTTTTATATTGTCCTTCTCTTCTCTAATTGGTTTAGCTCTGCTTTAATTTTTATTATTTCTTTCCTTCTGCTGACTTTGGGTTTTGTCTGCCTTTCTTTTTCTAGTTCTTTAAGATGGGGTGTTAAGATGTTTACTTGTGATTTTTCTTGTTTCTTAAGATAGGCCTGTAGCGATATAAATTCCCCTCTTATTACCGCTTTTGCTGTGTCCCAATAATTCTGATATGTTGTATTTTCATTGTGATTAGTTTCTAAATAATTTTAATCTCATCTTTTATTTGTTCTTTTATCCAGTCCTTTTTAATAAGCTGTTGTTTAATCTCCATGTGTATGTGTTTCCTGCTTTCCTTTTAGAGTTGGTCTCCAATTTCAAAGCTTTGTGTTCTGAGAATACACTTGATATGATTTCGATCTTCTTAAATTTGCTGAGGCTACTTTTGTGTCCCAGCATGTGGTTTATCCTTGAGAATGTTCCATGTGCACTAGTACTGAAGGAATAGTCTCTTTTTGCTGGATGAAGTGTCCTGTAAATGTCAATTATGTCCAATTGCTGTAATGTGTCGTTTAGAGCTGATATTTCCTTATTTATTTTCTGTTTGGATGATCTGTCCATGGCTGTTAGCGGGGTGTTTAAGTCTCCCACAATGATTGTGTGTTCATCGGTTTCTCCTTTCAAATGTGATAGTAGTTTTCTTTGTATATTTTGGTGCTTCCTTGTTGGGAGCATATATATTAATTAGTGTCAAGTCTTCTTGTTGTTGTATTGTGCATTTTATCATTATGTAATATCCATCCTTGTCTTTTACTATCTTTTTTAACCTGAAGTTTATTTCATTAGATATCAGTATGGCAACTCCTGCTTTTCTCTGGTTACCATTTGCTTGAAGTATTCTTTCCCATCCTTTCACTCTGAGTCTGTGTTTGTCCTTATGTCAGAGGTGTGTTTCTTGGAGAAAGCATATGGATGGGTTCTGTTTTTTTAATCCAGTCTGGTACTCTCTGTCTTTTTATTGGTGAGTTCAGTCCATTAACATTTAGAGTGATGATCGATATGTGAGTATTTCCTGTAGCTGTTACTTAATTGTTTGTTAGTTTTTGTTATATTTCTGTTTCCTTCTCATTGCCCCAACTTTGTTCCATTTTTCCTGATGTTTTGTTTCAGGCTGAAGAGCCTCCTTCAGTATTTCTTGGAGTTCTGGCCTTATGCTGGCAAATTCCCTCAACTTCTGTGTGTCTGAGAAGGTCCTTATTCCACCTTCATATCTGAAAGATAATTTTGCTCGATAATTTATTCTTGGCTGTAAGTTCCTCTCTTTTAAGTTTTTGAATATTGGATTCCACTCCCTCCTGGCTTGCAGAGTTTCTGCTGAGAAATCTGATGCCAGCCTGATGGGTTTTCCTGTAAAGTTTATAGTTCTTTTTTCCATGGCTGCCTTGAGAATTGTCTCTTTGTCTTTAGTTTTGGACATCTTTAGTACCATGTGTCTTGGAGAAGACCTGTTAGGGTCCAGGTATCTAGGGTACCTGTTTTCTTCTTGAACTTGGGGTTCCAGATCTTTCCATAGTTTTGGAAAGTTCTCATCTACTATTTGTTTGAGTGTGTTCTCTGTAGAATGCTCTACCCCTTCTTCTATTCATATTATCCTGATGTTGTTTTGTCTAATGGAGTCAGTTCCTGGAGTGTTTTTTCTATCCTTTTGGTTCTATATTCCCTCTCTTCCTCTTTCTGAGCTGTTTCCATATTCTGATCTTCAATATCACTAAATCTTTCCTCCATCTGGTTGGCCCTGTTTCCTATGGCAGTTATTTCATTTCTCACTTCTTTTATTGTATTATTTATCTCTCGCATTTCCATCTCAATCTTCCTTATGTTTTGAATTTCTTTGTTAAATTGTTCCTTTTGTTCATGGAGTTCCTTTTTCATGTCATTCGTTTCCTTTTTTTATGTTGTTTATGTCAGCCAGGTGCTCTGCCAGTATGATTTCATTTCTCTCACAGTCTTTAGAATCGTAATTTAAATTCTCTGTCACTTAATTCAGAAACTTCTAGGTCTAAGAAGCTGTCTTGATAAATTTCATGTTCTTTCTGAGGAGTTTTAGTTGTTAAGGAATTCATCCTGTCTGCTGGGTTCTTCCTCTTTGTCATGGGGGTGTTATATTCAGTAGTGCCCTGGAGCCCAGATTGGTACTTTTATGGTGTCTTGCTGTAGGGCAGACACGAGGTGTTTCGGGGGCGCAAGTTTTGGGAGAGAGAGGGGTTGCTTATTTCTTAATTCTGGTCTCCTGCTACGTTTGGTGGTTGTGCACATCTATCATGGTCCCTACACTTCCTGTAGTTAGTTAGTTGGTTGGGGAGGTTGTAGGAAAAGGGAGAGGCCAACAAAAGTCACACCGGGGCAACTCCACCTTCTGCCCTATGCTGGGGAAGCTGGGTGTTGCGGGCCCAGGCTGCTCCTGCTGGCTGGGGTGAATGCTATCAAATCCGCCTTTCTTCCTGGGCCTGCTTCCGTGGTCAAATGTCGGGGCACATTCTGTGGGCTCGCAGTGCTTTCAGGACCCAGAGGGTGCACCAGCAGGCATGCACACAAGTCCAAAGCTGTGGGTCTGACCTCGCTGTAGGAAGGCAGCCGGCCCGCCTCTGAAGCAGGCCGGGAACGGTAGCCGCAGCCCCGTCTGTGTATGGACCGTGTATTGTCCGCAGGGCAGCCAGCTCGCCCCCGCAGCTGGTCGGAATGGGAGCCGCAGCCCCATCTGTGTAGGGGCCGTGTGTTGTCTGCGGGGCAGCTGGTTTGCCCCTGCAACGGGCTGGGACCAGGAACCACAACCCTGTGCAGGAGCTGCGCGCACCTGTGCTATGGGTCCCAAAGGAGCCTAGAGCCAAGATGTTGTCTCTACAGTTCAGAGTCCTCGCTCAACCCTGCTACCACTCAAGAGTTCCAGAGGCTGGCTCACAAGCTCTGTCCCCACCTCGCTGCTCCAAATTCCAGCTCCCCAGCCCAGCTCCCCAACGTACTCCCACTTATTCTGCCACTTTGCTAGGGCTTTTCCCCTTGTCTCCCCTTGGCTTTCCCCTCCCATGTACTGCAGGCAGCCGCGATCGGGTCCTGTTGCGATCCGTCTCTGCTCCCTCCCCTCTCTCCCACTCGCCCCTTTCTCTCCAACCTTTAGGTGTTTACTTGCGATGTGTGGATGTCTCAGCTGCCATTTTTTGTCACCAAAGGTCCTCTTTCTTGGCTCCTGGGTGGCCGTTCAATTGTGTTTTCTGGGAGAGGCTTTAGGGACCTCCTCTCCGGTTGCCATCTTGTTCTCCTACCCCCCAAGGTATTATTTTGCATATATATATATTGTTATTGATTTATAGAGCTACATTTTAACTCACAAGCATAAATAAAAGAATTAAGAACCTTTATATGGTTACCAAATTAGTGCTACGCTTTTATAATGCACATCCTTATTTTTAGCTGACAAATTTGGACAAAACAAGTGTTCATTATACACAGACAGATATGTTAATCAGTTTGTCTCCTAAATACCTTCTTAGACCTATCATTTTTTCCCTTTTGCCATTGCTATTTTCCAGGGTATCTTTACATCTAGTGTAGGTTTCCACAATAAAGGGTCTTCCTGCCTCCCATATTGCCTCTTTTTGTGCTTTCCTCCCAGTACAATCAGAGTGATCTTTATTTACAAAGTAAAGTTTTTTTGGAGGGGTAGTTCCCTAGCTGGGAATTGAACCCAGGCTGCCGCATTGAAAGCACCGAAGCCTAGTCACTACACTACCAGAGAACCCCCTAAAATTTTTCCTGTCACTGCATGGACATTAATATAAGGTGATGGAAAGAGAAGTCAAAAAAATATTTAAATGCAATTTTAAATACTTAAAGTAGTTTAACTATTTTTAGGGATTTCATTGTTGTTAACTTCTTAGCATTTTCTCTCCAACCTCTTCTTTCTACTCTTGTAAATAGTAGTCACGTTGTCTTCTCGGTTTTGTATACATATCAAAATGTTTTTGTTCCTGAGCTTCATTTCTATATTCCTTCTTGTTTGAATACTCTCCTTTCATTAACCTCCTTGGAAACTTCCTCCAATTTCTCAGTAGGCAATCAATACAAACAGCCTTCTGATCTCAACTTAGATGTCGCTTCCCATGAGTTACCTTTTCCATGTCCTTCAAAGTCTGGAAAAAATCCTCTACTGTATGTTTGCAAACACACTCTACCTCACTTTTAGTTGTACAACGTAATGTATTGCACTTGTTTATCTGTCACAACCACTTTAAAGTTTACTTGAGGTAAAAGACAATTGTGTTTTCAACATCTTCTACATTCTTAATAGGTATTTCTTGAATTAATGGTGAGTGAATTATCCATTTTATAGTAATTCTCAAGTATTTTGTAGAAAAGGCTCAATCTATGTCCATAGAACATTAAGTATTTCTTCACTGGAATGGGAGGTGTTGATTAATTAATGTATATGACTCATTAATTATTGAGTCATATATATTAATAATGAAATATTGATGAAAGATATAGGAAATCAACATAGGAAATTGATGTTTTTAGTTAGCCCTTGTATTTATCAGGCGCTTACTGGTGTATATTTTATCTCAATTAATTTTTATTGTATTTAAAATATTTTAAACTTGTAGTAATCCTCAAAACAGTTTAATGAGGTAGTCCTTAGAGTTTGCCACCATTTTACATATGAGGCAACTTAGACACAGAGACATTAAGTAACCTTGCTGAGTCCCCCAGCAGATAAGTGGCAGAGCCCAAAAGTGAACACAATCAATTGTCTCTCTCCAGATAAATGCTTTTAATTACCTTACGCTGTTGTCTTTCAACCTAGACAGTTATGTAACAAGTAGGGCAGGTGATTCCTTCTATTTCTATAGCATGAAGTATGTTTTACAGTCTCATTGAGCCCCAAGAGAATGCCTGAGTCAGATGGTAACTCTAACAGTCGAAGATGAATTCTTTGCTATGTATGGTTTATTGTGTGCAGAAATCATTTATTCCAAAACTTGAATAACCTATAATGACAATTACATTTTCAATAGTCACATAGAAAATAGTTTTAAACAAAATTAAAATGTTATTAAAATTTAAATTTTTAATGCTTTGCAAAATATTAAAAATCAATTGTTAACATGTTTATGATCATTTTGAATAAAATTGAAAAATAAATAATATATATGGTAGTATCACTTTATTTTAAGTCTAAAAATAGAATGAAATCCATATAAAAAGTTACCAAGAGAGGAAAAAGACAGCTCACTGACAGGATAATATATTTTCAAAGCATATGCCTGATAAGAGATTAATATTCAGAATATTGAAAGAAATAAAATTCAACAACAAAAAACCTGATTCAAAAATGGCCAAAGAGTTTGAATAGACATTTCTCCAAAGAAGTTATAAAAATTAATTAGCACATGAAAAGATGCTCAATATCGCAAGTCATTATGGAAATGTAAATCACATCACAGAAGGACACCATTAGGATAAATACTATAAATAATAACAATGAAAAATAAATGTTGGTGAGATTGTGGAGAAATTCAAACTCTTGTGTTTTGTTTGCGGGGATATAAAATGATACAGTTACCATGGAAAACTTTGGTGGTTCCTCAGAAAGTATAACATAAAATTACCACTTGAACAAGAAATCAAGTGGTAATTCTATGTTAAAGTTATTGGGGAACAACTACCTCTAGGTAGCATATACTCAAAAGAATTGAAAGCAGAGATTCAAGAAGATACATGTACAGCAATGTTTATAGCAGCATTATCCACAATTACCAAAAGATGAAAACAACCTAAGTGCCCATTAACAGATGAATTAACAAAATGTGGCATACACATAGAATGAAAAGTTATTCATCTTAAAAATGAATTAGGGGAGTTCCCTGATGGCGTAGCAGCTTAAGGCTTCAGCACTGACGCTGTCAGCACTGCGGCCTGGGTTCGATTCCCAGCCGGGGAGCTGCCCACATACCAAAAAGCAAAAAAAATTAAAAAAAATAAAAATAAATAAAAAAATGAATTAAATTCTGATACATTCTACAATAAATGAACCATGTCATACAACACTAAATGGGTAATAATTTTGTCTTTGGAAATGTTGGACCTTTTCTTCTTGATTTACATATGTAGTTGGCATACAAACTTAAAGTAGTTAGGGAAACATTGCATTAAAAGGAATTAAAGGAAAGAATTGTGGTTATTTTGTGGCTATTGTATAATCTCCTCTACTAGGTTATTAGCTTCTTGTGAGGAGGAGCTTCCTTAATTCTTATGTGCCGTTATTTTTACTATTACAGTTCAGGGATTTAAATTTTTTTTAATCTTTATTATATCACTATTTTAACTAAGAAATATAGGGGAAGTATGTTGAGCAAAAGTGTTCCTGTAGAAACCTAAATTGAATATAGAAGAAAACGTTACAGAAGAACAGGAATTGTGTGTCATTAAATTGATATTATTTTTCCTATGGACCAGATGCATTAGAAAAAGAGAAGAGAAAATGTATATAGCAGAAAGTTTTTTTGTTGTTTTTTTTTTTTTTTGCATTTTGGTATGTGAGTAGCTCCCTGACTGGGAATCAAACCCAGGCCGTAGCGCTGACAGCGCCAACGCCGAAGCCTTAAGCCACTACACCATCAGGGAACTCCCCAGAAAGTTTCTTTGAGCATATGGACAAGTGTAGTATCTTCTGGGGCATTATGTACTTATTGCTAAAATTACAAACTTAAATTTTCCAAAATTGGGGGACATTTTGTGTACTAGTTAAATACTGTAACTAACAATGGTCACTTATACACCTGGAGAGATTAATTCATTCTGAAAATTCTTAACATAAAAGTTCAAAGGTTTTGAGATTTTAATTAAAAATATCTAGGTTGAATAACCCAATATGGATTGACTTTCTAAATATATTTTAAAGGCAATAAGACATTACCTTCATATACATTTATCAAGTGAGAAATAAAAATAACAGAATCATCAAGAAAAAATAATGCAAAACATAATTGTGATTCTTTTAAAATGATTCTAAGCTTACATTTATTTTTGGCCTCACTAGTGTTTTATTATTAAACTTTCAATATAAGCTAACAAATTCAGGTTTTTTAAAAAAAATATTGACTTACCTTACTTAAAGTGGTGCATATTCATTATCAAATATGTGAAGTTACAATAAACAAAAACAGCACATGACAACCCAATTAAAAAGTGGGTGAATGTCTTGAATAAACATTTCAACAAAGAAGGTATGAAAATGACCAATAAGCGCATAAAATGATAATCACTATCGTTAGTGCCAGGGAATGAGTATTACTAGTAATAACTAAAAAGACATAACAAATGTTGGTGAGGATGTGGAGAAATATGAACACTTGCACTTTGCTGGTGAGAATGTAAAATGGTGTAGCCTTTGTAGAAAACAGTTTACCAGTTCATAGATAGTAGTGAAGATTACATGTCATTGTTCATGTACTTGATACCACTGAATTATACACTAAAAATGGTGAAAGTTATAAATTTTGCATTATGTGTATTTTGCAGTTAAAAATCTTTTCAAAAATCATCTAATAGAGCAAACTGCAAGGAAGAGATTGGAAAATTGTTTTAAATTCATCTTTCTGAAAAGAACCCATGTTCACATTTGTTAGTAATTCTAATACCTAATTCTGTGGTTTGAACTTTTTGTTGTGAGATATTTCAGAAATTATCTCTATAAATGGTATAGCAACACTTATGAGCAAAAAGATGTGGGCCTGAGCAGGACTGCTTGCTTTGTGGCTGCAAATTTAACCAGCCTGAGTGGGATTAAGACTTGCAAATGTGACCAAGCATAGAATGACCTACCCAGGCCAACTTAGACATAAAAGTGATCCTGAATTTACCTTTTCTTATTTTTTATAGTTGAGTAATATTCCTTTGTGTATATGAACCACAGCTTCTTTATCTGGTCATCTATCAAAGGGCAGTTTTGTTATTTTCATGACTTCACTCATATGTGGAATATAAAACTGAAAGCAAACAAAACAAAAAACTCATGGAAACAGTCAGTAAGTTAGTGGTTACCTGAGGGAAAGCAAAGAAGTGTGCAAAGGGAGGAGGGAGGAGTCAAATATATGGTGATAGAAACAACAGACTTTGGAGTGAGAACACATGATGCAATGCAGAATTGTACACCTGGAACCTATGTCATTTTTGCTAAACAATATCACCCAAAAAAGTTAATAATAAAACATGATCGCCAGATGCAATTAGAAAATCTAAGTCAATGTCACATTATTAAATGTATCTGTGATAAGCCTCATTATTCTGTGTTTATATTATTTTATGGTACTATTAATCTCAGTTTTGTCTAATCCTAAATGTTATTAGAAATGTTATTTTTATTCTACTGGATGTTTTTGGATATAAAATTATAAAAAATATTGGTGATATTCGTTTGTATAGATCACTGGAGGATATTTTTTATAGAACATATCTGGGGAGGTCCCTGGTGGTGTAGTGGCCGCAGCCTGGGTTTGATTCCCAGCCAGGGAACTACCCACATACCAAAAAAAAAAAGTCAGATTTTCTACACTTGCTCCATCATTTATTAGTGGTGTGATGATTTCCTTAATCTTCCTCAGCCTACATTTCCTCATCTGTAAAATAAACATAGTAACAGGGTCTACTTCTTAGGTTTGTTAAGAGAGTTCAGTGAATTGGTATGGAAAATGGGTCCTTAAAGCAATGTGTGCAGATAAGTGCTTTATAAAATGAAGCTACATTTATAATTGTTGTTGAGGTGATGATATACTTGCTATGTAAACAAACTTAGAATGGATATTATATGAACTTCTAATACAATATACTTCATTGTCTTATAAACTTTATTTGCCATATTTGGTCATGTATAATTTGGTACTATATATAAACCCACGTTTTTGACACAATATTTCAGGAAAAAGTCTTTTCATTTTACTTTTTTCATATAAAAATGTGTTTTTTTATTGTTAGACTTACTGGGATGACATTGGTAACAAGAGTTACATAGCTTCCAGGTGTACAATTCTACAGTTCATCACCTATTTGTTGCATTATTTGTTCACCACCCAGTGTGAGTTCTCTTTCCATAACCATATTTTTGGCTTCTTCTCCCTCCTTCTCCTACCCCTTTCCTCTCTACCCACACCCTCATTTGTCCCCAAATAACCATTAAACTATCTATTTTGTCCAGTCATTGTTCTTTTGCTTTTTTTTTTTTGGTGCTTTCAGTTTTATATTCTGCATATGAGTGAAGTCATATGGTTCTTGGTATTTTCTTTTTGTCTGGCTCCTTATGCTTAGGATGATGATCTCTAGGTCCATGCATTTTGTCACAAATGGCAGTTCCATGTTTCTTATAGCTAAGGAATATTCCACTATGTATATGTACCACAGGTTCTTTATCCAGTTATCTATCTAAGCACACACTGGTTGTTCCCATGTCTTGGCCACTGTGAACAGCACTGCAATGAATACTGGATTACATAAGTGTTTGCAGACTAAGGTTTTCAAGTTTTTTGGGTAAATATCCAGAAGGGAGTTTGCTGGGTCATATGGTAATTCCATTTCCAATTTTCTGAAGAAACTGCACACCATCTTCCATAGCGTTTGTACCAATTTGCATTTGCACCAGCATTATGTGAATATTCCTTTTGTCTCCATATCCTCTCTAGCACCTTCTCTAGTTGATAATAGCCATTCTAACAGTTGTGAGGTGATATCTCATTGTGGGTTTGATTCACATTTTCCCGATAGAAAGTGAGGTTGAGCTTATTTTCATATGTCTGTTGACCATTTGTACTTCTTTATGGGGAAAGTGTCTGTTTATGTCCTCCCCTACTTCTTAATGGGATTGTTTGTTTGTTGTTGCTGAGTCATAGTAGTTCTTTATATATTTCAAATATTATACCCTTATCAAATGTGTTGTTTGCAAATATTTACTCCCATTCACTTGGCCATCTTGTTGCTTTGTTGATGAATTTTCTTGCTGTGCAGAAGCTTTGTAGTTTAATATTCTCCCATTCATTTATTATTGCTTTTATTTCCCTTGCTTTTGAGGCCAACTTCATGAAGTCTTCTTTGAGTTAGATCTATGAGTTTATACTAATATTTTCTTCTATGCAGTTTATTGTTTCTTGTCTTATAAGAATGTCTTTAATACATTTTGAGTTAATTTTGGCATATTGTGAGAGTTCACAGCTGAAATTAATTCTTTTTAAGAATATTTTTAAATTCATTTTTATTGTTAGACTTATTCGGGTGACATCTATTAGCAAGGATTACATAGGTTTCAGGCATACAATTCTACAGTGCATTGTCAACTTGATGTATAATAAGTTCACCACCTAATATGACTTCTCTTTCCATCACCTTATATTTAGCTTCCCCCACTCCTCTCCCACACCCTCCCCTTTCTCCCCTCCCTAACCCACTCGTCCCCAAATAAAGTGCCCTGTGACAGATGACTGGATAAAGAAGCTGTGGTACATATACACAATGGAATATTACTCAGCTGTAAGAAAAGATGAAATATTGCCATTTGCCACAAAATGGATGGACCTGGAGATCATCATGCTTAGTGAAATAAGCCAGACAGAAAAAACAAGGAACTGTATGACTTCACTCATATGCGGAATATAAAACTGAAAGCAAAGAAGAAAAATGAACAAACAATTTTTTTATTGTTAGATTTATTGGGGTGACATTGATCAGCAAAAATTACATACTTTACAGGTGCACAATTCTACATTACTTTCTCCATGCACTGCATTATGTGTTCATCATCCAGAGTCAGATATTTTTCCATCACCATATTTTGTATACCTGTGCCTTCTTCCCCACCCACTCCCTTCTTACCCTCAGATAAGTACTAAATTCTTAATTGTGTCCATGAATTTTGTTATTTTGATGTTTTCATTTCATGTTCCACATATGAGTGGAATTATGTAGTTCTGGGTTTTTTCTGTTTGTTTTATTTCACTTAGCATAATGATCTGTTCATTTTTAAATTGAGGTTTTTGCTTTTGTTTTTATTTTATTTTGATAGCTTTTTATTCTGTTCTTTAAATTTCACATGTGAGTGAGATCATATGGTATTTGTCTTTTTCAGTCTGACTAATTTCACTTTGCATGATATCATCTACTTCCATCCATATTGTTGCAAATGTTAAGATTTTATTCTTCTTTATGGTTGAGTAATACTCCATTGTGTAATTGTACCAAAGCCATTTTATCCAATTATTTACTGATGCACATTGAGGTTGTTTTTGGGTACTGACTATTGTGAATAATGCTGCAATACACATCGGTGTGCTTATATTTTATCGAATTATTATTTTGGATTTCTTTGGATAAATCCCCAGGAGTGGAATTGCTGGATCATAAGGCAGTTCCATTTTTAATTTTTTGAGTAACCTCCAAACTGTTTTCCATAGTATTTGGATGAATTTGCAGTCCCACCAGCATTTTAGAAGGGTTCCTCTTTCTCCACATCCTCACCAACATTTGTTGTTGGGTGATTTATTGATGACAGCCATTCTGACAGGAGTGAGGTGATATCTCATAGTGGTTTTGATTTGAATTTCTGTGATGATTAGTGATGTTGAACATATTTTCATGTGTCTATTGGCCATCTGTATGCCCTCTTTGGAGAAAAGCCTATTCAGGTCTTCTGCACATTTTATAATCAGTTTTTTGTTTTGTTTTTCTTTGTGTGAGTTTCTTATAAATTTTGAATACTAACTCTTTGTCAGTTGCCTCATTGGTGAATATACTATTACAAAAACCTTTTTATTGTGATGTAATCCCATTTCTGTATTTTTCCTTTGTTTCTCTTGCCTGAGGAGATATATCATTGAATGTATTGCTAAAGGTAATGTCTGAGAGGTTACTTCCTATATTTTTCTCTAGAAGTTTCATGGTTTCAGGTCTTATATTTAGGTATTTAATCTATTTTGAGTTTATTTTTATATATTGTGTCAGAAGGTGGTCCACTTTCATTTTTCTGCATGTATCTTTCTAGTTTTCCCAGCAGCATTTGTTGAAAAGATTGTCTTGACTCCAATGAAAGTGCTTGCTTCATTTACAGTAAATTAGTTGGCTATATAGACATGGATTTATTTCTGGACTCTATTTAGTTCCATTGATCTATCTGTCTGATTTTAGGCCAATACCATGCTGTTTTGATAACTGCCTTATCGTATAATTTGATTTTTGGTAATGTGATTCCTTTAACTTTGTTCTTTATTCTTAGGGTTGCTGTGGCTATTCTAGGTCTTTCATGGTTCAATATAAATTTGAGATTTATATGTCCTATTTCTGTGAAGAATGCTTTTGGTATTTTGATGAAAATTGCATTGAATTTATAGATTGCTTTGGGTAGTATAGACATTTTAACTATATTCATTTTTCCTATCCATGAGCATGGCATGTGTTTTCATTTATTTGTGTCTTCTTTTACTTCTCTCTTCAGTGCCATATAATTTTCTGAGTACAAGTATTTCACTTCCTTGGTTAAATTATTCTTAAGTATATTATTTTATTTTATACAATTGTAAATGGGATTGTTTTCTTAATTTCTTCTGCTAATTCATTCTTGGTATATAAGAATGCAACTAATTTTTTTATATTGATTTTGTATCCTGCAACTCTAGTAAATTCATTTATCAGTTCCAATAATTTTGGCCTCCAAACTTTGGGAATTTCTATATACAGTATCATGTCATCTGCAAATAATGGTGGTTTTATTTCTTTTTTTTTTCCTATTTGGGTGCCTTTTTCTTTTTTCTCTTGTCTGATTGCTATGGCTAGGACATCCAGTACTAGGCTGCATATGAGTGGTGACAGTGGGCATGTTTGTATTGCTCCTTATCTTAAGGGGAATGCTTTCAGATTTTTCCAATTGAGTATGATGTTAGCTCAGGTTTTATCTTATATAGCCTTTTTTACATTGAGATATGTCCCTTATATTCCCACCTTGTTGAGTAATTTTATCATAAGTGGCTGCTGAATTTTGTCAAATGCTTTTTCTGCCTCTGTTGAAATGAACATATGGTTTTTATCTTCATTTTATTTATGTGGTATATCACATTAATTGATTTGTGTATATTGAACCAAACTTGCATCTCCAGAACGAATCCCACCTGATCATGGTGTATAATTTTTCTAATGTATTGCTGAATTCAATTTGCTAATATTTTGTTGAGAATTTTTGCATCTATATTCATTAGGTATATTGGACTATAATTTTCTTTTTTTGTAGTGTATTTATCTGGTTTAGGAATCAGGGTACTGGTGGCCTGATAAAATGAGTTTGGAAGTCTGCTTCCCTCCTGCACTTTCTGAAATAATTTGAGAAGTGTAGGTATTATTTCTTTTCCAAATGTTCAATAAAATTTACCTGTGAAGTTATCTGGTCCAGGACTTTGGTTTGTTGGGAGCTTGTTGATTACAGATTCAATTTCAATGTTAGCAATTGGTCTATTTAGATTTTCTGTTTCTTCTTGTTTTAATTTTGGAAGTTTGCATGTTTCTAAAAATTTATCCATTTCTTCCAAATTATCATTTTGTTGGCATATAATTATTTATAGTGTTTTCTTATAATTTCTTGTATTTCTATGGTGTCTGTTGTAACTTCTTTCCTTTCATTTCTGATTTTATTTATTTAAATCCTCTCTCTCTCTCTCTTTCTCTCCGTCTCTCTCTCGGGGAGTCTGGTTAAAAGTTTGTCAATTTTGTTTATCTTTTCAAAGAACCAGCTCTTGATTTAATTGATCTTTTGAATTGTCTTCTTCATCTCGATTTCATGTATTTGTGCTCTGATTTTTATTATCTCTTTCTTTGTGCTGTTTTTAGGCTTCATTTGTTGTTATTCTTTTAGTTTCCTTAAGTGTAAGGTTATACTGTTTATTTGAGATTTTTCTTGTTTCTTTAGGAAGGCATGCATTGCTATGAATTTCCCTCTCAGGATTGCTTTTGCTGTGTCCTACAGATTTGGGTACTTGCATTTTTATTTTCATTTGTCTCAAGGTACCTTTTGATTTCTTATTTAATTTCCTTCTTGCCCCATTCATTGTGTAGTATCATATTGTTTAGCCTCCAGGTGTATGTGCATTTTTTTTCAGTTTTTCTTATAATTGATTTCTAGTTTTATTATATTGTGGTCAGAGAGTGTACTTGGTATAATTTTAATTTCATTAAATTTATTAAAGCTTGTTTTGTGGCTTAAAATGAGGTCATCGTGGAAAATTTTCCATATGGGTTTGAAAATAAATCTATATTCTACTGTTTTGGGATGTAATTCTCTAAAAATATGTATTAAATCCATTTTTTCTAGTATGCCATTAAAGGCCACTGTATCCACATTGATTTTTTGTTCTGATGATCTGTCCATTAGTGTTAGTGGTATGTTAAAGTTCCCTACTATGATTGTGTTATTATTGATGTCTGCCTTTATGTCAGTCATAATTTGCTCTATATATTTTGGTGCTCCTATATTTGGTGCATAAATGTTTACAAGAGTGATATTCTCTTGTTGAACTGCTCCCTTCATAATTATTTAATGTCTTTCTTTGTTTCTTGTTATAAAGTTTATTTTATCTGATATAACTATTGCTACCCCCGTTTTCTTTCATTTCCATTTGCGTGAAATATCCTTTTCCATCCCATTGCTTTCAATCTATGTGTATCTTTTTTTCTGAGGTGAGTCTCTTATAGACAATGTATGCCTGAGTCTTGTTTTCTTATCCATTTGGCTACCATATGTCTTCTGATTGGAGCAGTTAGTACATTTACAATTAGATTATTGAGAAGTACATAGTAAATGCCATATTATTATTATTATTGTGTTTTATTTTCTTTTGTTTGTGTGTTTTGTTCTTTCTTCTGCTTTAAGAAATACCCTTAGAATTTCTTGTAATGTTGGCTTAGTGGTAGAATATTCCTTAAGCTTCTTTTTATCTGGGAAATTCTTTATCTCTTCTTCAATTTTAAATGATAGTCTTGGTTGTAGGCTCTTCTTTTTCATTACTTTGAGTATTTCCTGCCATTCTCTTCTGGTCTGCAAATTTTGTAATAGAGAAAACCATTGATAGCCTGATGAGACCTCTCTTGTGGGTAAGTTGTTGTATTTCTCTCATTGCTTTTAAGATTCTCTCTTTGTCTTTAATCTGTGTCATTTCAATTATAATGTTTCTTGATATGGGCCTATTTGGGTTCATCTTGATTGGTACTCTCTGTGTTTCTTGGGTTGTGTGTCTATTTCTTTTGCCAGGTTAGGGAAGTTTTCAGTCATTATGTTTTTGACAGGTTTTCAATCCCTTGCTCCCTTTCTTCTCCTTCTGGTACCCCTATGATTCAAATGCTGTTAAGTTTAATGTCCTAGAGCTCTCTTAGGCTATCCTCATATTTTAAAATTCTTTTTTCTCTTTGTTTTTTTCATTCAGGTCTTTTTGGCTACCTTGTCTTCCAGATCACTAATTCGATTTTCTGCTTTATTGAACACGTTGTTGATTCCTTTTAGGGTATTCTTCATTTCAATTATGGTATTCTTCATTTCTGATTGGTCTTTTTTTATGGTTTTGATGTTTTTCTTTATGGTTATTATCTCTTTGTTGAAATTTCAACAAGCTCCTTAACTATTCTTATAACTTGTTTTCTAAATTCTTGCTCTGGTAGGTTAATTGTCTCTATTTCATTTACCTCTATTTCTGATGATTTCTTTTGTTCCTTTATTTGGGATATGTTTTTTCTGTTTTATTTTTCTGTTTTTTTCTCTGTGCTTTCTTCTATGTACTAGATTTATCTCTTATGGCTCTTAGTGTTTGTTTTATGTAGTAAGTGTCCTGTGTGGTCCAGTGGTGCAATCTCTTTGACCTTCTGTGTGTACAATCCAGGAATGTCCCTTACATGTGTTATGTGTGTCCTTAAGTCATAGTTCAGTAGTATGTCCCTCACAGCGCACTGTGAACTGTCATAGGGTAATGGTGGAGTAACACTGAAAGCTTCCCAAATGACTGCAGACAACCACTTTTGCTGAAGATAGCAAGATAGTCTTCCCCCATTAATTAGGTGAGGCTGATCACTCATCCACCTAGAGTGACTCTGTCTTGACAGGGAAAACCTCTAGGGTACCTGTGTTTGGTTGGAAAAGAGAAAGTCAAGGAACAGGCACATACACACACAGACATACACACACAAACACACACACAAACACACACACAATTATAGAAATATATAATACACCAACCAACAAACACAACTTTCCTGAGAGCCTCAGAATTTGCCACTTGTAGCACACAATTATCTGCCCTGCGGGTGGAGAACAGTGGCAGAGCAGTCCTGGAAGTTTTCCAGACAATTTCAGATAGCCAATCCTTCAGAAACCTAGAAAAAGTCTTCTCCAACTAGTAGGGCAGGACTGATCACCTGGCCTTCCAAAGATCCTCTATGTGGGTAGGAAAACACTTCAGGGTGCCTGTTAAAAGTTTGAGATAAAAACAAAGAGGAAATTATTGATAATGGTAATAAAGTTGAGAAAATAATAAAATATTAAATAGAAGGATTAAAGAATAGAATAGAATTTTAAAAATTAAAAATATAAAATTAAAAATATATATAAAATGCAAAAAATAAGAAAATGTAAAAACTAAAATTGAAGACATGAAATACAAATGAAGTAAATAATGAAAAATGAGTTGTAAAAATGAAAAGAAAAAAGAAGAAAGAAAACGAAGAAGAAAGAAGAAAAATTCAGAAAGATGAAGTTAAAAAAAAAAGATCACTTAAAAAGAATGAAAGATGAAATACTGCCATTTACAATAAAATTGATGGACCTGGATATCATCATGCTAAGTGGAATAAGCCAGAGAGAAAAAACCAAAAACTGTATGACTTCACTCATATGTGGAATATAAAACTGAAAACAACAAAGAAAAAGATCAAACAAACAAATTACCCATGGACCCAATCAATAGTTTTGTGTTTATTTGGGGACAAGCAGGAAGGAGATGGAAGAAGGAGGAGGGGTAGGAGAGGAGGAAGGGGGAGCTAAAGATATGGTGATGGAAAGAGAACTCTCGCTAGGTGGTGAACTTATTAGATAACAAGTTGACAATGCATTGTAGAATTCTATGCCTGGAATTTATGTAATCCTTGCTAACAAATATCACCCCAATAAGTCTAACAATAAAAAATAAATTTAAAAAAGAGTGAAAGAGCAAAAACCAAAGCAAATGCAAATTTGCTTTTTTTTTTCTTTCTTCCCCATCTCTTGCTGAATCTCTTGCCATAGTTTATTGCAACACACCTTTATTTGCCCTGCAGGTACAGTACAGTGACACAGAACATGATCTGGTAAGTTATAGATCACTGCTCCTCTCAAGGGCCACAAGAATATATTTCCACACTGGTTGGATGGGACCATCTATTCAACCAACTTGTGTTGGATTGGGCAAATTTCCAGTGTGCCAGACTACAGTGTGAAAGAGGAAGAAATAAATAAGAAAACAATAATAAAGTGGGAATATTAATACATAATTTAAATTAAATATAGAAAATAATTGATATAGATGTATGAAGATAGAAATTAAGAAAGAGTACTGATAAAAGAAAATTACAGAAAAGAATGAAAAAGAAAAGAAATAAAATCACAATAATTAAATAAATTTTTGTTTGTATTTGGAGAACTTAGTAGATTTTACCACTCCTATCTCACTCTTAGCTGAGCAGAGGGAGCAGCAGAGGGAGCTGCAGGATAGCATTGACCTCTCTTGTGTGGGTTGCAGGCAGCTTTTGTTCAAAAAGGGAAAAATGAAAGAGAGAAAAAAAGGAAAACCGCTAGTACAATGCTGTTCTATATGCCACCCTGGGTACTTTAGTGCATGTGCCAGGCCCAGCTCTGGGTGATCTGGGTGAAATTACAGAGTGTTTGAGTGTTCTTTTGGGTGAGGGGCAGAACGTTTTAATATTTTTAAAGAGTTTGGTCCCATTGTGTTTTCTCAGAAAAAAAAGAAACTTTTTCTCTGAAGCAGGCAGTTTGGCTAAAAGGCAGCTGGTATGGTGGGGCTGGGTGTCTGGCATCCTGGGAAATATAGTTTAAGCTGTGATAGGCATAATTTTTTCCATGAGTAGTGAGCATGTGCAGATTTTGAGAGACCAGTAAGTTTTCATAATTGGACTTTTTGGGGAGGGTTTAATTAAAAATAAAATGGCATCCTCTTGTTTGTTACAAGAGTGGTGCACTCTGTGATCAAACAATAAGATTATTCTTCCCACATTCTGAAAACCCACAGCTCAGTCCTTTCTGGAATGATTCTGCTACCTCTAATTATACTGTGCTCTCACTGAATAATAGGGAAGCATTCCAAGTGGCTGAGCCTGTGTGTGCACCCTACAGGAGAGCACCTGGACTTCTAACTGTCCTCTGTCTGACTCACACAGATATAAGGAATACTACATTTTAATTTCCAGATTTAATAAGTTTTCTTCTCTTCTCTCCTTCACTGGACTCTTGGGCTGAGAAGGAGCAGCATGGGCTGAGCATTTCTTACTTTTCTATGGGAGCCTCCGCACATAAGATTTTCCTCCAGAGCTCTTTCACTTTCACTAGCCATAGATTTCAGGTCACATTGTTTCCCTACCAGTCTTGATTTGGCTTCCTTCCTTATATCCTCAGCTTTTGGGCTTCTGTTCAGCCATTCCTCTGATGTTTGCCAAGGTTGGCTGCTCCACTTTCTGTCTGTAATCCTGCTGTGGTCTGGGAGGTCACAGACACCCTGTCAGCCTAATATGCCATATTTTTTTAATCTTTCTCAGTTTCATTCTTTTGCATGTGTTTTTCCACTTTTCACAGCACCATCTACTGAATAGGCTCAGTTTTTTCCATTGCATATCTTTTTCTCCTTTATCAAAAATTATTTGTCTACATATTTATAGATTAATTTCTGGGTTTTTAATTCTGTTACATTGTTCCATGTGTCTGTTTTTCTGCCAATACCAAGCTGTTTTGATTTTAGATGCTTTGTATTATAAGTTGAAATTGGGGTGTGTGATACCACCAGCCTCATTCTTTTTGTGTAGTCTTACTTTGGCAATTCACAGCCTTTTGTGGTCTTATACAAATCTGATAATTTTTTAATCTATTTTGTGAAAGTATGATTGTGGGATTTTGATGGGAATTGCATTAAATCTGTAAATTGCTTAGGGTAATATCGCCATTTTAACAATACTAAGTCTTTCTACCCATGAACACAAAATATCTTTCCATTTCTTTGTGTCCTCTTCAACTACTTTTCAAAAGTGTCTTATAGTTTTCAAGTCCATCACATTCTTTGTTCAGTTATTTTTCCGGTATTTTATATTTTTTTTCTTGTGATAGCAAAATGTATTTTCTCTTTTCTTTTTCTGTAGATTCATGGTTTGTATATAGGAATTCTGTTGATTTTTGTACATTGATTTTTGTATCCTGTTACTTTACTGTATTCAATTATTGTTTCTAATTGTTTTCTGGTAGTGTCTTTAGAATTTTTTATATAAAAAATAATGTCACCTGCATATAATGACAATTTGACCTCTTCTCCCCAATTTGAAAACCTTTTTTTCCTTTCTCTCATCTGATTCTCTGGCTAAAACTTTCAGTAGTGCATTGAAGAGCAGTGGTGATGGGGGCATCCCTGTCTTATTCCTGTTTAAGGGAATGGGCTTCAGCTATTTCCCATTCAGTATGATATTAGGTGAGGATTTGTAATATCTGGTCTATATTAAGGTGAGATATTTTTCTTCTATACCCATTTTATTCAGTGTTTTGGTCAGAAATGTATGCTGTATCTTTTCACATGTTTTTTCTGCATCAATTGATATGATTATATGTACTTTATCTTTTATTTGGTTTATGTGGTTAATCACATTGATTGATATTCATATGTTGAGGATCCTTGTGCTCCTGGGATGAATCCCACTTGATCATGATGTACGATCTATTTGATGTATTGTTGTATTCTATTTGCTAATGTTTTGTTGAGAATTTTTGCATCTGTGTTCATCAGATATATTGATCTATAGTTTGTTTTGTGTGTGTGTGTGTGTGTGTGTGTGTGTGTGTGTGTTGTCTTTACCAGGCGTTGGTGTGTGGATAATATTGACCTCATAGAATGAGTAGGGAACTACTGCCTCATCTTCATTTTTTTGGAAGAGTCTGAGAATAGGTGTTAATTCTTCTTTGAATGCTTGGTAAAATTCATTGGTGAAACTGTCTGGTCCAGGGATTTTGCCTCTAGGGAGGTTGTGGATAGTCATTTCACTATGTTTACTACTGGTTGGTCTATTTAGATTATCCAGTTCTTCTTGGTTCAGTCTAGATAGGCTGTAAGTTCCTAGGACCTTGTTTATTTCTTCTGGGTTGTAATTAAGTGGCATAAAGTCCTTCATAATAGTTTTTAAGAATCCTTGTTGTTTCTGCGGTATCAGTGATAATTTCTCCCATTTCATTTCTAATTTTGGATATTTGTGTTTTTTTTTCTTTTGCATATTGGTTAGTCTAACCAGGGGTTTGTCAATTTTGTTGACTTACTCAAAGTACCAGCTCTTTGTAGCATTAATTTTTTCTATTGTATTTCTGTTCTTTATTTCATTTAAGTCTGCTTTATGATTTATTTCATTCTGCTGTGTTTGTGGATTTTCTGTTCTTTCTTTTTCCATTCCTTTTAGATAGAATGTTAGGATGTTCATCTGTGATTTCTGTTTTATTTTGTTTCTTAACATAGGTCTGTAATGATAGAAATTTCTTCCTTATTACTGTTTTTGCTGTGTCCCCCAAAAATTGATATGTCATATTTTCATTGTCATTAGTTTCTTTGTATTTATTAAGATATTCTTTAAAAAATTTTTTATTCAGTCATTTTTAATAAGATGTTTTTAAAATCTCTATGTATATGTGTTTTTTTCTGCTTATCTTTTACATTTGATCTCCAATGTCAGAGCTATAAGGTCTGAGAATACACTTGGTATGATTTCAACCTTCTTGAATTTGCAGAGGCTACATTTCTATACCAGCATGTGGTATATTGTTGAAAATGTTCCATGTGCAGTAGAAAAAAATATGTAGTCTTTTTAGCTTAATGTGGTGTCCTGTAAATCTCAATCATGTTTAGTTGCTGTAATGTATCACTTACAGATATTTTCTTATTTGTTTTCTGTTTGAATGATCTGTCCATGGCTGTTAAGGGGGACGCGCGTGGGATTATGTTTCCTACAATGATTGTGCTTTTGTCAATTTCTTATCTCCAATCTGTTAGTAGTTGCTTCATATATTTTGGTGCTTCCTGATTGAGTGCATATATATTAATTAGTGTCAAGCCTTCTAGTTGTTCTGTTGTGCCTTTCATCCTTCTGTGTCCATCTCTGTCTTTTGTTATCTTTTTTAATCTGAAGTTTGTTTTGTCAGATATGAGTATGGCAACTCCTACTTTTCTGTGGTTACCATTGGCTTGGAGTATTGTTTTCCATCCTTTCACTCTGACTCTGTGTTTGTCCTTATGGCTGTGGTGTGTCTCTTGGAAATAGTATATAGATGGGCTTTGATTTTTATTCCAGTAGGCTATTCTGTGTCTTTTAATTGGTGAGTTCATTCCATTAACATTTAAAGTGGTTACCTGGTGGTGTAGTGACTAGGCTTCAGTGCTCTCAACACTGTGGCCTGGGTTCAATTCCCAGCCAGGAAACCACCAAAAAAAATTACAGTGATGACTATTACTTTTTTAAACTTTTATTTTTGTCACGTTTTTGTTGTCCCAATTCTATTCCACTAATTTTTATATTTTTTTTAGGGGAAAATACCTCCTTCCGTGTTTTTTTAAGTTCTGGCTTTGTGCTGGTTAGTTTTCTGAGCTTTGGTGTGTGTGAAAAAGTCTTTATTCCTCATTCATATCTAAAGGATAATTTGGCTGGATAATTTGTTCTTGGGTGACAGTTTCTGTCTTTGAATATTTTGAATATTTGATTCTATGATTTCTTTCTACTTTTTTTAGTTAGCTGCAGTGCTGTTGGGTCATGATCTGTCTCTGCTTTCTCACTTTAGTCCTGCTCACCCCATTGCTTAACCTTCAGGTGCTTACTTGTGATGTGTGGATTTCTCAGTCGTCTCTGTGCAGCTCAAAGATTCCCATGTTGTATCTTGCCTGGCTGTGTAATTGTATTTTCCAGGAGAGGTTTTAGGGACCTCCTTTCTGGTCGCCAAACATCCTGGTTCATCCTGTCTTAAGCTCATTTTACTTTTTTAATTCAACTCTTAATTTGTTTATATTTAGGTACTTGTTTTTTGTATTATAAAAAAAAATCTACATTTGTTTTTTTATATCTTATTGCACAATAAATTTTATGTAACAAAACATTACAAATCACAAAAAGAAACACAAAGTACAATATTTATGTAAAAATTATTCATGTAAAAGAACATTTATTGTACTTTGGAGTATTATTTTACACATGAATATGATTTATGATTTCTAGAGTTACACATTCAACTCATAAGTATAAATAAAAGAATTAAAATAATTATATAGGTACAGAATTAGTACTACCCATGTATAATGCACATACATATTTTCCCTCACAAATTTGGGCAAAAATGTGTGTATTAAACACTGCAAAAGATGGCATTTGCAGCCCTGCATAAATGAGAGATCCTAGTCAAATGTTCCCTTTAGGTCGCCGGGCTCTCAGTCAGGTCCTGATTACATTTCTGTAATAAACACAAAACTCATTTAGAATGAAAGAAAAGGCCCAGCAGTTGGAATCAGAAAAACAAAAAAACAAAAAACAAGTAGAATACTTCATTTAGAGGAAGGGATCTGAAATGAGCCCTGAAAAATATGCTTTGCAAAGGCTGAAAGAAAAATCAACACCCCCACTTTTTTGTTCTGGGCATCATACTGTGTGTTCACAACCTTTCTCTACATCCCTCATGACAGCACTATCAGGTCACATAGCCAGGATTTGCCATATCAGAAACATAAACTCTTACCTAACCCCAAAGTCTTTCTTATTTCCATGCTATGCTTATTTTCTTTTATAATTAGAGATTATATTATTCTATATCTTGGTCAGCTATAGACTTCTAAATATCCTGTTAATTTTTAGTAGATAATTTCTTTTTGTGTTTGCTGATTATTCACCTTACGTCTTTCATCTGCATGTATACTATAGTATGCTTGCTTTTTAATTGCTGATTTCTTCTTTCATAATTGAACTCAGGTATAATGCCTTTGCTGAGGCCTCTTCTTCTAGATGTGGTTTCAATAATTCAACAGATTGCTGTTATGGCTCTTGAGAGATCGGCTAATTATAATGATGATGTAGCAGAAGTGGTTGTGAAGGGCGACATTCTTGCACAGCTCACTTATTCACTGAAAAACAGAGTGTAAGAATATTTTATTAAATATATTATATGTTTTTATGTTGTTTTGGATTTTATATAATTTGATAGTTTGAGTACATTTGCAAGCTTGTAGGTATTAGAATTATTAAAATGCTGAGACATCTTCAATTTTTTTAATTAAACACTTTAATATATTTAGGGTATTTTACTTGGGATTGATATGTAGCTTTTCTCAATTACTGCTAATATAAAGAGAAAATATATTAAAATTTTAATGGAGTTATGCATAGAGCATTCTTTCTGTGTATTGGAAGCATTAAAATTAGAGGATCAATTTTATAATGGTATATGAAGCCCAGGGGAAAAAATTGTTTTTAGCAATACTTATATACAGGTGAAATCTGGTTAATAACCACTATAAGAGAGCTTTGAAGCAAGAAGGA
Organism: Lyroderma lyra; assembly: GCA_004026885.1. NCBI lineage: Eukaryota > Metazoa > Chordata > Mammalia > Chiroptera > Megadermatidae > Lyroderma > Lyroderma lyra. Next base: position 28,260 of record PVJL010005384.1, on the reverse strand, counting down.
CAGAAGCAGCCAAAAGGAAAAAAAAGTGTGTGTAATGGAAGGTTCATTGAAGCATTTTTACCAAGTAGGCATGCAGGTTAGCCCTTTTAAGGGTCATCTAGATGTTCCCTAATTTGTTTCCACCTTTTATCTGGATCCACTCTGTGTCTGTACAGTGCTACCTAGCAATAGTTAAGGATCTGTCTACATGTTTGGGTTTGGAATGTGTATTCTATCCTGCTAGTATATCATAACCTAGTAATACATGTTTCTTGACTTATATTTAAGATTAAATTCCTATTTGTGTAACTAAAGGACAAAAATCCAATGAAAAATGGGCAGAAGAATTGAACAGACATTGATCCAAGCAAGAATGACACATGGCCAAGAAGCATGAAAAGATACTCAACAGCATTAGTCATATAAAAATGCAAATAAGTACCACAAGGAGATAACACTTTACCTGCTAGAATGGCCATAATAAAATAAAAAATATAACTAGTGTTAGTGAATATATGGAAAAATTCGACACCTCATACATTGCTGGTAGGAGTGCAAAATGGTGCAGCTGCTGTGGGACAGCTTGACTATTCCTCCAAAAGTTAACCATATATACCATATGACCCAGGGATTTTACTCCCAGTGATGTTTCCAAAAGAGTTGAAAACAGGAGTTGAAACAAAACTTCAGTTTGTTTTGGCTATATAGACTACTTTTTAAATTTCAGTTTGATTATTTAGATAAATTTGAAGCCTAATGTACAAATTATGAGTACATGCTATCTGTGTTAGACAAAAGTGATCATCTGTACTTGGACATTTGATCATGCAAAAATGGGCTAAACTATCATTTAAAAGTTGATCAAAATTAATCAAAATTTACTCATTATTTCAACAAGGGTTTTAGGGAATATAATTCATTTAGAAGTTACTTAAATTGAATTCTTGCTCATATTATTCATTTGATTTCTTGCCTGTATTAGTTATCTGATTCTCAGATCTGTTATACTTAATGAAAAGGCAATTTTGAAAAAATTCTTAATTAACTTTCTTAACAAAAGAAAATGAAGGTTGAATCCTAAGCATTTTTAATTTGTCAAAGTGGAATCTTGTTTTGCTGAAATACTTGTCTGCAATATCTGTTGTTTGCTTAACTTCCTCTGTATTTGGGGAGTAAAGGCTAAAGAGATAGTCTTAGTTTAGTAAGATTGTTATAGATAATTAATTTAAATTTGTGATAGTCATATTTTGGACTTGAGAAATGACAGCTTCTGTGATGTTATCATTTATTTAAGAACATCAAGGACAAACTGATTGATGTTCTGATGTTTGAGAGACATTGAAAACTCTAATCCTGCTCTATGTTTCTATCACTTTCTTCTTTAATTAATGCTGAAGGGTATGCTCAGTTGTCAGTCTGCCTGTCAGTAAAACCAGAAGATCATAAGATCATATTGAGGCTGCTGCAGTCAGGGCCTTGGGACAAATTGGAAGACTCATTCTGAATGACATACATAAGGGAAAAATGTAAAGAATTTTCTCTTTGAGATATAGGCAAGGTCTGGAAGATTCCAGAACCAACAGTTACATCTCAGAAGATATGCATTTAATAAAGATAGTGGAAAGAAATGAATAATCAGAATCTAACTAGAAAGAGAGTTGAAACCTGAAAAAGGAATGTTCATGAAGTTAGCTGATACGTGGAATATAACATTTTTAAGGAGGTTTAAAGCAGATAATAAAACTTGAATTTACACTACAAACTTTAGAATATATGATTTATCCTTAACTGAGTTTATTCAAGTCCTCTGTTATAGTTTGCTTCATATTGCTGGAAAAAAATAATGTGTATATTTTGAATTAGGGTCTTTCTCTCCATATTTTCCTTGATCCAGTGCATGTGGTCTACTGAATGGATTTCCTATGCTTAGGTGGTGGGAATGGATGTGTTTGGAGAGAACTCTATATAAGTGTTGGCACATTAATATATCCTGTTTGACACCTAGTAAACACTGTGTGGTGATTTTTGTTATTACGTCCTCTTCCTCTAAATAAAGAAATCAAGATTCTTCAAGAAAAAAAAAGACTCATTCTGGAGGGTGCATGGGCTGTCACAGTCACAAGTTCTTTGCCAGTTATACTTTCTTTGCACATGTCCACAAAAAGCTGTGAGGATCTTCAACTAAAAGTATGTGTTTAACTCTTAACTATTCTATGAAAATTTGATTCATCCTTAAAAAAACATAATTAAAAATATTTTAATTTTTATTATGGACTATATTACCATTAGGAGTCAAGCAATACAAATTTATCAAAACAACTGAGGTGATGCTTCCTTAAAAATGAATTATACTTGTCTCTAAAACTCAGTTACATATTTTTCAAAAAGTTCTTTGTAGGTACATAATTGTTTGTAAAATGAGTGTCTAGTTGTTGCATTCTCCATCCTGTTGATTTTTCTTAAAGAATATGAACTTAAAAATAGTACTGTGTTGGAGTAGGATTTTGCTAGAGAGAATGCCAGTCCACTCTACATTAAAGAAATTGAGTTCAAAAGGATTTAAGATGCTTTAAAATATATAATGTAACTGGGTAGAGGATATTCCTGGAGCCATGATCTACCGCTTCTAACATTAAATCTTTCTGTTTTTTTTATTTTATGTCTTATATTTGTTAATTAAAAGAAAAATGTCAGTTAGATTTACTAAATTAAACATTATTAAATATACATTTTTAAAAATCAAGTTTTCTGAAAAAGGTATTATTTGCTACTAAAATGATTCACAAACAAAAATATAAAGTAGGAGAGGTTGGTTAAAGATTACTGAATTTCATAGGAAGAAAAAATGTTTCTGAGCACACTGCCTTATTATGAAAATGTGTAGCTTTTTAAAAGAAGCTCACTGCTTCTCTCTAGTTTAGTTTTGCAACATCATGTCTGTCTCACTGCCACTCACTGGGGTAATTTCATGTTCTTAGGTACTATAATTCACTCAATTTGGTGGCTTCATATGGTCTGAAGTGTCCTATTTTCACTCACTGTGGTGACTCTGCATCGTTTCAGGTATTCCACTGCTGCTCATTGGGCTGTCCTTGCATTACCCAAGGTGTCCCATTGCCTCTCATTGTGGCTCCATGTGTTCCTGAAAGCTTTAAGACTGTCATCTTGGGTGGGTTTGCATGATTCCACATGTGTCATTGCTGCTCACTTGTCTGGTTCTGCATCTTTTTATGCGTTCCACTACCACTCACCAGGGTGAAACCATATCATCTCAGGGGTTTCACTGCCTCTTATAAAATGAGTTTCTGACATTTCAGGTGTTTCATGGATGCCTACTGAACTGGATCTGTGTCATGTAATGTGTCCATCTGATACTTACTGGGGCGGGGGTTACATCATCACAGGTGTCCCACTGTCAATAATTAGAATGGCTTTGTTTCATCCCAGATGTCCAACTGTTGCTCCCTTGCATGGCTCCATATTATCTCAAGTGTCCTACTGTTGCTTTCTTAGTGGCTCCTGCTAACATTAGATGTCCCACTTCTACTCATTAAGGTTGCTTTGTGTCATTACAGGTGTTTTTCAGCCGCTCCCTGGTGTGTCTCTATATTGTTCCAAGTGTTTCATTACCACTCAGTGAGGTGGTTCCATGTAATTTTAGGTGTCTCACTACCTCTAGCTTGAATGGATCTGCATGCCTTCAGGTTTTCCACTGGCACACACTGCCGTTATTCTGATATGGGTCAAGCAAAAGAGGATCCCAAGACTTTATTTTCCCTAGTTCTACAGCTCTTAGTTTCACCTTTTTTCTAGTTCATGCTAATTCATGTCCATCTCATGACCACCCAGTAACAAGAGCTTGGGGGCCTTCCTCATTGGCCAATGCTCTTGTAGGCCTGCATTCCTGAACCCTATGGGCACTGGACCTGCCCAGCCATTCTGCAAGGGCCCTCCAAGGCAGAGCTGAAGGGCCTTGTTTCTGATCCCAAGCAAATGCAGGCTCCAGGGATATCTCCCAAGCTAGATAAAAATGTGTATTTTCATATAAAAGCTTTGTCTTAAATGATGGGCACTGACTTAGAGCCCATCTGAGAAAACTTGTCATGCCCTACAGTCCACCAGCCACAGATACAATGAGAAACAACCAGAGACTGGTAGCTCTACCCCAGACACCTAGGGGTGGCAGACCATAGATGCCAACTGACACCCCAACTCCACCACATGGAAGTTGGTGTGGACAAACATATCTTTCAATCTAACCCCCAAGGCTCTGAGGTTCAATCAGAATGAAGCTGACCACTGTGGCCTGACCACATTTTTGCCAACATAGATGTCAGCTTAAGATGTGGTTGATCTTCTGTGAGCCCCCTGAAGTTCTCCAAGGGCACAGTAAAGACAAGGCCTCACAGCAAGGCATTGGGTGGCTCTAAGTGTAGCTCAGGACTTTTCATCCCCTAGATCAACATGTAGTTTGTGAGGACTCTGGTTTGGTGGGGACCTCAGCTATTAACAGACAAGGTGCCTCACAGAAGAGGGCTATGGTGTACCCAGCAATAGCTTGGTGCACTCCTGTCCACCACCAGGCCCTGGAAACCACATCGATCTCAGAGATAAGTAACCTTGATGTCTGTGAATGACAGTATCCTCTGGGTCCAGATGAAATGCCAATCATTTTCAGCATGGGTACCCTGTTTTATAGGAGGCCAGCAATATCTGTGTCTGCAGCAGTGGATCCCCAAGTACAGCTGGGTTATATTTGGTTGCATATAAGAGGCATCCTGAGTTGTGCAGAGCCCACTAACTTCAGTGACTCCTCACCACATACATAAAATCTCAGAGCCCAATAGTGTACCTCAGCCAGCCCTTGGGGTACACCAGGACAAAAGCTTAGGCTGGGAGCAAGGGGCCACCACATAGCACAGAACAGCTGATCTCCAGGCCTCAAGCCAGACAGCTTCTATTCCTTTCCATGAGCACCAGGCTCTTGAGGCAATTGGGAGTCTGCAGCCATGCTTTTCTCATGCAGTGGGGTGTACATGCAGAGCTGAAGAGAGGCATGACTCTGTCACCACCTCCTAGAGAATCAAAAGAATTCTCAAACAAAGGAAGAAGGTGAAAAGTGAGTAAGTAGGTTTTGTTATAAATACTTATCTCCCTCTGATTTTGCAGAGTGCAGTGTGGTGCTCCAGTTCAGACCCTAGAGAACAAAGAACCAGTGGGATGCCATAGTCAGAAGGGAGACAATTGGGGGCAAGCACATTGTAACTCCACCTCATTTAGTCATAAGCTCACATGAAAAGGAAAGTTCTCAAGGACACCATATTTAGGAGCATATGCAGAGACCTATCTGAATCATCAGTGATGCCTCATGGATGCCTCCTAAAGAGGACACATCCTCAGAGCTCCAGTAAGGAGGGACCTGACAGCCTCCACCTGTTCTCCAAAGGCCTCTTGCTAGAACTTATACTCCCCATGGTCCTAGGATGAGGCCATTTCTAGCTTCAGTTGAGATTGGAGAGAACAACCAGCACACCCCAACGTGATCAGACATAGAGATTCCTCGCATACTGCTGACAAGACCAGCACAGAGACCACAGGTGGATACCCATTCTGACAAGTACAGAGACCCCAAGCAGAATTCAAACTTGTCCAGAGCAGAGAAACAAGGCAGACCCCCACCTTAACAGCACAGAGACCCAAGGCAGATACTCAAGTGACAAACACAGAGACTCCAGGCAAACCCCAAACCTCACCAGCATGGAGAAACTTAAGAGACCATCAACCTGAACAGCAAAGACTCCTGCTTGACCCCAAACCTGACTAGTACAGATAACCTGACCTGTACAGAGACACAAGGGAGCCATCTAACTTGACTAGCAAAGAGACCCTTGGAAGACCCAACATTACCTGGCACAGAAACCACAGGCAGATCCCCAACCTGACCACCACAGTGATTCCAAGAAGACCTTCAACCTGGCTAGCACAAAGTCCCTAGGAAGACACCCAATTTGACCAGGAAAGAGACATTTGGTAGACCCCGAAATGATAAGCAATTAGCTGCCAGTTGACTTCCAACCTGGCGAGAATAGAGACATCAAGCAGACCCTCAAAATTACTGTGCAAGAGGCTTCCAGCAAACCCCTAACATGATCAGCACAGAGAACACAGGTATACCACCAACCTGACAAAGACAGAGACCGCGAGCAGTTCTCCATCTTGACTGCACAGAAATGGTTATCAGATCCCCAACATGACTTGTCACAGAGACCAGAGGCAGACACTTCATGTCCAGCACAATGACCCAGGAGACCCCAAAACTCACCAGCACAGACTCCCCAGACAAACACTAATTCTGCACAGCACTGACACCACTGGCAGACCCCTAACCTGACCAGTACAGAGACCCCAGGCAGACCTTCAAAATTACTGTAAACAGAGGCTCCCAGCAAACCCCCAACATGACCAGCACAAAGAACACAAATATACCACTAACCTGACAAAGACAGAGACCAGAAGCAGACACTTCATGTCCAACACAGTGACCCTAGGAGACCCCAAACCTGACCAGCACAGACTCCCTAGACAAACACTAATTCTGAGCAGCACAGACACCACTGGCAGACCCCCAACCTGACCAGCACAGAGACACCAGGCTGACCCTCATCCTGACCAGAACACAGATCTTTGGCAGACCATCAGTATGACCAGCACAAAGACCGAGGCAGAAACACAACACGGCCAACACAGATATGCCAGAAGAATACCAACTGGACCAGCAATAAAACATCTGACAGATTTCCAACCAGACCTTCACTTGACCAACACAGTGATCTCAGGGAAGGGACTGTAGTGATATAAAAAAAAAGTGAAACATAGCACTTTTTCTAAGATGATTTCAAAAAAATGTGTTGTCAGTTTTCATAAAGACTGATTCAGTTTATTAAAATGTAATTCCAGCTTGACATTAATAACAATCATTAATAGGCACTGTCAGTTCTGTTTATTTCCCATGACATCACCGCACCTGATCTTGTCCATGTCACTCTGGCCCTACTGCATTGCATTCAACATCAACAGACAAAAATATCTTTCCAGGACATGATCCATACAGGATGATTCAGGAGCTCGCTCCATATTCTCTGGGGGAAGTGCATCAGACAACAGGGCAATGCATGACCACCTTTGAAAGAAATTTGGTTTATTATCAGGAAGTCACTGAAGTCAATCAGTACAACTCAAGTGGTTAGTGGCACTATGCCCTGCAAGTGCACACACCCTGAAAATCTGGGGATTTTATCTGCATTCTTACCCATGTTTGGCCTTGAAAGAGTGCAGCATCTTTTCAAATGTTTACTAATCACAGATTCAAAACATATATTTTTAAAAAAGACAAGAGGGAAATATGCAAATTTCTATAACACAGGAAAGCTCAAACATATGGCATATTGTTTAAGCATCCCTTACTTCAACAGTAATTCTAGAGGTTCTTAAACATGGGGTTAGAAATTGAGACTCAATAGCATGTTTAACTGACTATACCATAATTCATTAATACCAGGTTTTCTGTCCTTTGTTAAGGAAAAATTTATTGTGAAGGTTTCTGAACAGATATTTTTCTCAATAGTATTAGAGTAGAGACATATTTGCCACTCTCCTCATTCTCAATATCCTCTCTGGAAAAGCAATTTGAATATCACAGATTTTAACTCAAAAAAAGAGTCAGTAAAAATTGTTTTGGTGATGGAAAGAGAACTGACTCTGGGTGATGAACACTTAATGCAATACGAGGAGGATATAATATAGAATTGTGCACCTGGAACCTATGTAACTTTTACTAATCAATGTCACCCCAATAAATTTAACAATAAAAAATACTTAATAAAACATTGCCATTATGCTAATATTTGCTTTCACCTCAAGTTTTGAGCATAAATATTATTTCATCAAATTTATCAATTAAAAAAAATTTAAACACCTTAATTAATTTCTCCAGTGTAGTGTTAAGGAAAGGCTAGCTACACGAGGTTCTCCAGAAAAAAATTAATAAAGGAATCAAGCACTTCACTATCAATAAGACAAGCCTGAACAAATTTTATGTGGGAATATTTTATAGAACAAGCAAGTTTTCTTAGGGGATCTTAACTTACCAAAATTATTTAAAAACGAGATCAAACACTGACATTGGTACAAAGCCCCAAAGAAAATCATACTAGAATAGGAATATTTTTATGTAAAATAACATGAAACAGTAGCTTTTTAGTCAAAATTAAATGTTTTTCCCTCTTACAAAAGGAAATCCTACTGTATGTATTTAGGCTTCAAAGATACTTAATAGATGTGTAAAAATCATCTCTGTGAAATAAATGCAGATTTTACAATGCCAAGCTTGAACCATCAAGGCGCCATAACCATCCTTTTCCAACCACTATAAGCCAGTCTCATTCTCATACCCAACAAATGCCTCTATCAATTTGTAATAAGAGCCAAGCTCTTGAAATTCTTAACACTGAGCAGAGGAAAAAAGAAATAGAATAGGAGGAGAGAGTTCCCTAATGGAACATTGAAATCTGTGGATGGAAGTACTAGGATATTATTATTATTGTGACTGAGATGAATTTAATAAAGTCCAGCATACAGACTTGGGAAATTCCAGTTCCTGATGATGGAAGACTTCCCAGACAAGGTATTTTAAGGGTACACATATATGTACCTGAGTAAATTACAGCTATTATTTAAAAAAAACAAGTAGAAAAAAAACAGCATTTTTCCACTGTATGATTCTGATATTTCCTTTATAATTTATCAAATTTCCAAAAGGATATATTAAATTTAATGTAAAAAACCTAACAGATCCCTTAAATCACTGCTTGTGAATCTATTGAAAATCTTATATTCATCCTTAGTATTATGTTAAAAATACCAACCAACCAAAAATAGTATATTATTCTACTTTGAACTATTTTTGAGAAGTGTCACTAAAACGCAAATGATTTGTATCTTGTAAAAAAGAAAAATGGATAAATTTTTAATGCTTTTTTGTGTGTGTGATCTGGAACAACTGGATTTTATTGAAGGACAAGTTTCAAGCACATTTACCTATAAATATAGGGACCAGTTTTAAATTTTAATCAAAATGGAATCAACAATGAATTAATTTATGGTAAACACAGTTTCCCAGTAATGCACGAATGACAATTAATTAATTTAAAATGGAAATTTTTTTGCATTTACAAAATTGAGTAAAATGCTCAATGTTATAAGTGCCCTTAGAACAACTTCAAAAATCAGTCTAATTTTACCGGTCTTTTTTTTAAATTCATTTTTATTGTTAGACTTCTTGGGGTGACATCAGTTAGCAAGGATTACAAAGGGTTCAGGCATACAATTCTACAGTGCATTTGTCAACTTGTTGTATAAAAAGTTCACCAACTAATGTGACTTCTCTTGCTATCACCTTATATTTAGCTTCCCCCCTCCTCTCCCACTCCTCCCCTTTATCCCCTCCCTAACACACTTGACCCCAAATACACATTAAACTATTGGTTGTGTCCATGGGTTATTTGTTTGTTTGTTCATTTTTTTTTAATTTCCTTTCAGTTTTATATTCCGCATATGAGTAAAGTCATACAGTTCTTTGTTTTTTCTGTCTGGTTTATTTCACTAAGCATGATGATCTCCAGGTCCATCCATTTTGTTGCAAATGGCAATATTTCATCTTTTCTTATAGCTGAGTAATATTCCATTGTGTATATGTACCTCATGTTCTTTATCCAGTCATCTGTCGCAGGGCACTTTGGTTGTTTCCATGTTTTGGCCACTGTGAACAGCACTACAATGAACATGGGAGTACATAAGTCTTTGCGGACAAAGGTTTTCAGGGTTTTGGGTAGATGCCCTGAAGGGGGATTGCTGGGTCGTGTGGTAACTCCATTTCCAATTTTCTGAGGAAACTCCACATTGCCTTCCACACTGGTTGTACCAGTTTGCATTCCCAGCAGCAGTGTACCAGAGTTCCTTTTCCTCCTCATTCTCTCCAGCACTTGTTATTCCTTGTCTTGTTGATAATAGCCATTCTAATAGGTGTGAGGTGGTATCTCATTGTGGTTTTGATTTGCATTTCCCTGATAGCTAATGAGGATGAGCATTTTTTCATATGCCTGCTGACCATTGTATTTCTCCGTCGGAGAAGTGTCTGTTTAGTTCTACTGTCCACTTTTCAATTGTTTTCTTGTTGTTAAGTCTTATTAGTTCTTTATATATTTTAGATATTAGACCCTTATCTGAATATTATTTGCAAATATTTTCTCCCATTCAGTTGGCTGTCTTTTTGCTTTTTGATGGTTTCTTTTGCTTTGCAGAAGCTTTTTAGTTTGATATAGTCCCATTCACTTATTTTTGCTTCTACTACCCTTGCCTTTGAGGACAGGTTCATGAAGTTTTCCTTGAGTCCTAGGTCTATAAGTTAAGTACCAATGTCTTCTTCTATACACTTTATTGTTGCAGGTCTGATATGAAGGTCTTTAATCTATTTTGGGGTAATTTTTGTATATGGAGAGAGTTCACAGCTCAGGTTCATTCTTTAGCATATGTTTTTCCAGTTTTCCCAGCACCACTTACTAAAGAGGCTGTCTTTTCCCCATTGTATGTTTTTTGATCCTCTATCGAAAATGATTTGTCCTTAAATTTGTGGGTTTATTTCTGGGTTTTCAGTTCCATTCCATTGGTCTATATTTCTGTTGTTCTGCCAGTACCAAGCTGTTTTGACTATTGATGCTTAGTAATATAAATAGAAGTCAGGAAGTGTAATGCCACCAGACTTGTTCTTTTTATGTAGAATTGCTTTGGCAATTCGAGGTCTTCTATGGTTCCATATAAATCTAATATTTCTCTTATCTGTTTCACGAAAGTATGATTATGGATTTTAATGGGTATTGCACTAAATACGTAGATTACTTTGGGCAGAATGGCCATTTTAACAATGTTAAGTCTTCCTATCCATGAACAGTGGATATTTTTCCACCACGTAACGTCTGTTCCAATTTCTTTCAAAAGTATCTTATAGTTTTCTGTGTATAAGTCTGTCACCTTCTTTGTTAAGTTATTTCCCAGGTATTTCATTCTTTTTGTTGTGATAGCAAAAGGAATTGACTCCCTCATTTCTTTTGCTGTGGATTCATTATTTGTATAAAGGAATGCTGTTGATTTTTGTACATTGATTTTGTATCCGGCGATATTACTATATTACTATAGATTCCTAGTGGAATCTTTAGAATTTTTTATATAAAGGATCATGTCATCCGCAAATAGTGACAATTTGCTCTTCTTTTCCAATTTGGATTCCTTTTATTCCTTTCTCTTGCCTGATTGCTGTGGCTAGAACTTCCAATACTATATTAAATAACAGTGGTGACAGGGGACATCCCTGTCTTGTTCCTGATTTTAGGGGAATAGGTTTCAGTATGATGTTTGCCAAGGGTCTGTCATATATGGCCTTTATTATGTTGTGATACTTTCCTTCTATAACTATTTTATTTAGTGTTTTGATCATAAATAGATGCTGTATCTTGTCGAAAGCTTTTTCTGCATTAATTGAAATGACCATATGGTCTTTATATTTGATTTTGTTTATGTGGTGTATCACATTGATTGATTTTTATGTGTTGAACCATTCTTGTGGTCTTGGGATGAATCCCACTTGATCGTGATGTATGATATTTTTGATGCATTGTTGTATTCTATTTGGTAATATTTTGTTCAGAACTTTTATATCTGTGTTCATTGGAGATTTTGGTCTATAGTTTTCTTTTTTTGTGTTGTCTTTGCCTGGCTTTGGTATTAGGGTAATGTTGGCCTCATAGATTGAGTTAGGAAGAGTTGCTTCCTCTGAAATTTTTTGAAAGAGGCTGTGGAGGATAGGTGTTAATTCTTCTTTAAATGCTTGGTAGAACTCATTGGTGAAACCATCTGGTCCAGGGCTTTCACCTTTAGGGAGATTATGGATAGTCATTTCAATCTCGGTGCTATTGATTGTTCTATTTTAATTATCCAGTTCTATTTGGTTCAGTCTTGGTAAGATATAAGTTTCTAGAAATTTGTCCATTCCTTCTATGTTGTAAAATTTCATGGCATAAAGTCCTTCATAATATTTTCTTATAATTCTTTTTATTTCTGTGGTATCAGTGGTAATTTCTCCCCTTTCATTTCTAATTTTGGATATTTGTGTCCTTTCCTTTCATCCTTTGATTAGTCTCGACAAGGGTTTGTCAATTTTGTTGACTTTCTCAAAGAACCAGCTCTTCCTAATATTAATTTTTTGTATTGTTCTTTTGTTCTTTATTTGGTTTAGCTCTGCTTTAACTTTTATTATTTCTTTCTTTCTGCTGACTTTGGGTTTTGTCAGCTCTTCTTTTTCTAGTTCTTTAGGATGGGATGAAAAAATGTTTGCTTGTGATTTTTCTTGCTCATTAAGATGGGCCTGTAATATATAAATTTCCTTCTTATTACTGCTTTTGCTGTGTCCCAATAATTCTGAAACTTTGTATTTTCATTGTCATTAGTTTCTATATATTTTTTAATCTCATCTTTTATTTGTTCTTTTATCCAGTCTTTTTTAAATAAGCTGTTGTTTAATCTCCAAGTGTATGTGGTTTTTTCTGCTTTCCTTTCACAGTTGATCTCCAATTTCAAAGCTTGGTGATCTGAGAATACACTTGGTATGATTTCGATATTCTTGTATTTGCTGAGGCTACTTTTGTGTCCCAGCATGTGGTCTATCCTTGAGAATGTTCCATGCACACTAGAAAAGTGCTGGATGAAGTGTCTTGTAAATGTCAATTATGTCCAATTGCTGTAATGTGTAATTTAGAGCTGTTATTTCCTTATTTATTTTTTGTTTGGATGATCTGTCCATGGCTATTAGCGGGGTGTTTAAGTCTCCCACTATGATTGTATATTCATCAATTTCTCCTTTCAAGTCTGGTAGTAGTTTCTTTGTATATTTTGGTCCATTCTGGTTGGGAGCATATATGTTGATTACTGTCAACTCTTCTTATTGTTGCACTGTGCCTTTTATCATTATGAAAGATCCATCTTTGTCATTTACTATCTTTTTAAACTTGAAGTTTATTTCACCAGATATCAGTAGGCCACTCCTGCTTTTCTCTGGTTACCATTTGCTTGGAGTATTGTATCCCATCCTTTCACTCTGAGTCTGTATTTGTCCTTACAGCTGAGGTGTGTTTCTTGGAAAGAGCATATGGATGCATTCTGTTTTTTAATCCTGTCTGCTACTGTTTGTCTTTTTATTGGTGAGTTCAATCCACTAACATTTAGAGTGATGATCGATAGGTGAGGATTTCCTTTGTCCATTACTTATTTCTTTCTTTGTTTTTGTTTGTTTGTTTGTTTGTTCATTTTTCTTTATTTCTTGTTACTCCAACTTTGTTCCATTTTTCCTCATGTATGGTTTCACGTCAAAGAACCTCCCTCAGTATTCTTTGGAGTGTTGCCCTCGTGATGTCAAATTCCTTAAGCTTCTGTATGTCTGAGAAGGTCTTTTTTCCACCTTCATATCTGAAAGATAATTTTCCTGGATAATTTATTCTTGCCTGGAAGTTTCTGTCTTTTAAGTTTTTGAATATTGAATTCCACTCTCTCCTGGCTTGCAGAGTTTCTGCTGAGAAATCTGATGCCAGCCTGATGGGTTTTGCTTTAAAGGTTATAGTCTTTTTTCCTGGCTGCTTTGAGAATTGTCTCTTTGTCTTTAGTTTTGGACATCTTTAGTACCATGTGTCTTGGAGAAGATCTGTTGGGTCCAGGTATCTATGGGACCAGTTTTCTTCTTGAACTTGGGGTTCCAGATCTTTCCATAGGTTTGGAAAGTTCTCATCCATGATTTGTTCGAGTATACTCTCTTTAGATTGCTCTGCTCCCTCTTCTATTCCTATTATCCTGATGTTGTTTTGTCTCATGTTGTCAGATAGTTCTTGCAGAGTTCTTTCAATCCTTTTGATTGTATATTCCCTCCCTTCCTCTTTCTGAGCTGTTTCCATGTTCTGATCTTCAATATCACTAATTCTTTCCTCCATCTGGTTGGTCCTGTTTCCTATGGAAGTTATTGCATTTCTCACTTCTTTTATCATATCATTTATTTCTCGCATTTCCATCTCAATCTTTCTTATGTTTTGAATTTCTTCGTCAAATTGTTTTTTGTTTTTGGTTTTTTTTTTTTTGTTCACGGAGATCCTTTTTTATGTCGTTCACATCTTTTTTTTTGTTATTTATCTTAGCTATGGTGTTCTGCCAGTATAACTTCATTTCTCTCACAGCCTTTAGAATGGCTGCTTTAAATTCTCTGTCACTTACATCACACTCTTCCAGGCCTAAGAAGCTGTCTTCTCCATAAATTTCATGTTCTTTCTGAAGAGTTTTAGTTTTTAAGGAATTCGTCCTGTCTTCTGCGTTCTTTCTCTTTGACATGAGTGCTTTATGTTCAGTGCTCAGATTATTGCTTTTGTGGTGTCTTGCTGTAGGTCAGACACTAGGAGTCACTGGGGTCAAGTTTTGGGAGAGAGGGGTGTTGTTAATTTCTTGTTTCTAATCTCCTACTGCGTTTGGAGGCTATGCACATATATCCTGGGGAGAGGCCAACAAAATGCAATCCAAGGGCGGCTCTGCCTTCTGCCCTTTGCTGGGGAAACTGTTCTGAGGCTTGTTTCTGCTGACTCAGGTGAATCCTATCAAATCAGTCTTTCTTTCCTGCCCTGATTCAGCATCTGGCTGTCTATGGGCTCACACTGTTTTCAGAACCCTGGGGTGCACGAGGAAGTGCACGCTCCATAAGTCCAAAGCTGTGGGCCTGGCCTGAGACAGCAGGGTCGCCTTTGCAGTGGGCAAGGAACAGGAACTGCAGCCCTGTGTAGGTCTCTAGGAGGCCTAGAGCTGGGGTGTCATCTTTGCAACTCAGAGTCCTTGCTCTGCCCTTCTACCACTCAAAAGTTCCAGAGGCTGGCTCCCAAACTCTGTCCCCAGCATGCAGCTCCATATCCCAGCTCCCCTGGGGTCTCCCCCTCCCATGCACTGCGCTGCTCTGAGTAGTCAGCAGTGATTGTGTCCTGTTGCAGTCCATCTCTGCTCCCTTCCCTCTCCCTCACTCGCCCCCTTCTCTCCAACCTTCAGGTGTTTACTTGCGATTTGTGTATTTCTCAACAGCCGTTTTGTTACTCAGGGTCCTCTTTCTTGGCTCCTGGGTGGCCGTTCAATTGTGTTTTCTGGGAGAGGCTTTAGGGACCTCCTCTCCAGTCGCCATCTTGCCTTTTTCTCCTTTTACCAGTCTTATAGCATCCATTTCAAGTCCGTGTAGGAGGGACAGGTGTGGTGATTTCAACGCCTGCAGTGATCCCCAAGCTTCACATATACAGGACTGTAGCATTCACACTGTTAAGCCAGAATCAATTTATAATACTTAAACATAAGTTTCTGCCTTCCTTAAAAGAAAAGAAAAGAAAATCCTGGAAAATACTAAACCACTTTAAATTTGGTGTAATACCAGATATAAAACATGTTTCAATAAGAGTTTACTTTTCTAAGAGTCCCTGGACTCATGAGTTCTTTAACTGTAAAATAATTTCTGAGCCACAAAATAAGGCTTACTAGTGTAGTTTCTCCTTCTTTCTCAAAAGGCTGCCGTTTCAAAATAGTTCTCATCTCATAAACTCAACATAATATAACAGAAAGACAAATTCAAGCTCTACAATAAAAAATTTTCCTTTTGGGTTATCTTAGAGGTACAGTTTAAGTTTGTGTGTGAACTCTGATGTGGCCAAGAAGGCCTTGATTTTGAGAGTGGCCTGGCTGGTGAGAGAAGTTATTTTATCTTAGTACCATCACTGCCAATCTGATGAAATATTTCAGAGCTTGATAGTGACGATGAATGAACTAAATGTTCATGGTTAATCTATCACTCCAGGTCAAGCCTCTTGACATGATCTGCTAGCAACTCAAAAGTCTGACTTTGAGAGTGGCCTGGTTGGTGTCTGGGATGGTGGCCTTGTGTAGCCATCTGTGGGCCCTGGTTTTAAAAGCACCTCCATGGTGAAACTCAATGAGGTTCCACATTGGCACTTGGTGGCATGGCGTGCATGCTTCTCATGCAAAGGGAAACAAAGTGGGTTTCCTCATTGAGTACATCATCACTGATGTCCTGTCTAGAGCTCTGCAGTAACAGAAACCAGGAGTTGGTGTGCATGCATCAGAGCCCTTCTTCTCACCTGAATGAGAGCTCCCACATCAGGTATAGTGACTTGACAAATTGCAGGAGGGCTTGGTTTTAACCCCTGGCTAAGTCTTTTTCCTCTACATCGAAATCATTCACCCTTGATATGGGGTGGGATCTTGACCCACCCCCTTAGACTACTGAGCTCTCCTCAGCCACCTTTTACTTAAAGCATGACCTCCTTTGGTGAATATCACCACCACAACCATCACTCCACAAACACACAGAGAAGAGACTTAGGACTGTCAAGGCCAGATGAAAGGGCTGGCATCTGCTAGACTTGACTGCCTTGAGTCCTTTTGTGTTACCTTTAGCTTCTTTTGGAAAATGTCCAGAAACATGGAGTGAGACTTGAATAGTACCTGAAGTAAGAGAAAGGTTTCAAGCTATAGGCATACCTGAGGTCACTGCGACCTGGGGACACAAAAAGAAAACATTTTATTACATTGAATATTATTAACTAAGTACTCTGGGAAGAAGCTTCTCCAGAATGTGGCTGCATGTTTAGCAGGGTTCTAAGTTCTGTTTGGGTCTATGATAAAAAATTGAGGTCAATGCCTGAAGTCACCTACCGGGGCCTTCTTCAAAGACAATAACACTCCATTGCCTCCCTGAGTTAGTTACTGCTCACTTTTCATCTCATGTCAAGATCTTACACAGCTGCACTAACACAATTCACTCCACTTACAAAAAAGGCTTGGGTACTGTCGAGTCTCTACCTTTCAAAATCCAGAGTTGAGTTCAGACCTGGCACCTACTTCTTACGAGTGATAGACCCTGGACAAGCATGCCCTATTAGGGTTTTCCTAGACTTCCATTAGCACAGAGTTGTTTTTTCCATCATGGATTTCACAGGCTGCTATTAGACCTTAATAAACCTGTAATTCCTGGAACCCCTGGCTGGTGTCAGAGGGGCTCAAGCACAGGTATAACTATGAAACAATGACAAAAATGCTGAGCAGATCACTGAACATAGGACTCACAGATTGGATCTACTCTAGTATCCAGAGACTCACCCTCACACTCTTGCTTGTATCCCCAAACAGTGAAAATTAACTGAAATCCATTTGAAAGAAAGCCATCTAGTGTCTCCCTTTAAGTTTAGTCTCTGGTCAAATTTGCTCATCTTGTTCTTTTTGCTAGGCAGCCTCACAGTAACTGCCACTATGCCTACCGCCACATCAAACATCCTTGTGCTAATCCCTTGGCTTGAAATTGTTTGGAATTTTTTACTTGATTGTAAAGAAAATAATACAACAGGGGGAGATTATAGGTGTCATTTCTAACGTGAAATATGAAAGGTTTATGACTCTGTTTCCTCCCTGTATCTCTCTGTGTTTCCAGTAGCTTCAGTTTCCCCCATTACATTTTGGTTTTTTGGACCCTGTCCCTTTCTGTCTATGTCTCTTTATGCATTTCACAGTTTTTCTTTCTGTGTGTTTCTTGTTCTTTTTATTTTTCTAACCCAATGTTTCCCTATGGCAGAGTAATATATTATAATCTGACTTATTAGGCTCTAATACAATAAACAAGCAAACAAAAACAAATAAATAATAACAGAAGATTGCTGCCTACAGAAAGAAAAGCCTTCGAGCCCTGTTTGAGCTGAATTCTGTCAATCCACGCAAGATGTAGCAGACAGATCTCTTGTAGTGCAAGCCTCTGTTGTCAGGGAAACTCAGCATCCAGGGAGATCTTGAGGAAGAGGCTCCCAGCTATGCCAAACCTTGCGCTTGGTCACAAGGACTGTTATTTGGTCCATGTTATTTGCTCTATGTGCTACATGATAGGACTGAAGCAACCCTGCAGACAACCAGCACATGCTTGACCCTGGTCTGGCTCTCTTGTCCTTAAGTCCCAGATCTTTTCTAACACCTCAAGCATTTCTGAACCACCCCTCTGGCCAAATTTATTTCTATCTTTATTTATCTGCCCCTTTTAGATCCCCCACACCAACACACTGCTCTATGACTTTGGCATGAATGGCTCATCTATCCCTTAGGTCACAGCAAAAATTCACCATTGAAATCTGTTGAACACACCTAGTGTTGGTGGTCTTTTCTACAGCACTTGCTGTTCTCTCCCACATGAATTTGCTCTCATGCTGAGTTTATTACAGGCTTTGAGATCCTGGGGGGAAACAAACATGTAGTTACTGTCAGCACTGCTTAGGGTGAGTGCAGCAGTCACCAAAGCTGAAAAAACTTGTGAAAAGTTCTCAGAATGCCCTCTAGTCTGTGAGCAGCTTACATTATAAAGATGGATTCTTATAATAAATGATGCCTCTTGTCCAGAGAAAGAAACACACGAAATGACTTCTTCTGTTTTTTGAAACTTAGGCCATGGAACATAGTGGGGGTGGGGGCAGCCCTCTCCATGTTGGTAAAACCTGGTAGTTAAATCATGGGCAGAAAAAACTGAAATAAAAACACACTCCTCTGTCTGGAATTCTCAGAGCTGTTGGTACAGCAGAAACCAGAAGGCAAAGGAGATGATACTACAGGTTACCATTTATCCACTGTTTGACTGTGTCCAGTTTACTCATGAGGTATGTGATGACTCCACACACTTTTATTTATTTTTATTTTTCATTTTTGATGGTTCACCTGGCTAGGAGTCGAATCCAGGCTGTGGCATTGAGAGTATGGTAGTCTATCACTACACAACTAGGGAACATTCCACACAATTTTAAATGAGGAATCCAATTCTCCAACAAGGCTAGCCTGGCACCTGGTTCCTGGCAGAGTGTTCCACTGCTCTGCCACATTACTGCATGGCCCAGGCCCCTTAGACTCTAAAATGTTCTCTGCTCTAAGAAACCTATGGAATGTAGAAATCATTTGCTAAAGACTTGAAAAACACTGAACCCTGATGAAGAACAAGTGAAAATAGGCTCTGCTGCAGGCTGTAAGAATCTTGCTGTCACCACATTTATTCACATTAACTTAAAGAGAAGAAAGCTAAAGCCTGCTTTTTAGAAGTCCCTCCAACTGGTTATGTCTGTTCCTAGTTACAGGTGCCAGAAACCACTCCTTGTTTTTTTAGATGCCCAGGAATAACTCTGGTTTACTCTAACCTTTTTCCACTTTTCTTTCTCTGCTTATCAGCCTAGAGACTCTTTCCACCCTAAATATGGACACTGGGCATTATGCTCAAATATTAAGTGCACTTACAGTATTGCAGAGCTGCTTCCAAGTACTTTTATTTTGTCCATCTGAGAACATCTGGAGTGAGTATTTTCCTTTATACCACCAGGTGGGCAGTCGTTCTCTCTCTCTCTCTCTCTCTCTCTCTCTCTCTGTGTGTGTGTATGTGTGTGTGTGTGTGTGTGTGTGTGTGTGTGTATGCACGCATGCATGTGCTTGCATGAGTGTGTGTGGGGTATGTGAACGCACACACTATTATGTATGGGAATGCTCAAAGAAAAAGACCCAACATGAGAGGTTACCTTAAAATCTCAAAAATCTTCATTTTTGAAGCAAAACCCAATGACTGGTTGCCCTTGGGCCAAGTTTTAGATCTGAAAATGGCAGTTTAAGTACACAGTGGGGTCATAACAATTGCTCGGTTCATGTGTACAATGGAATCATGGTAATGCTCTGTCATAGGGCTGTTACACAGAATAATAATATACCACCTACTATGATGTCTTGCTTATAGTAATCACCTGATCAATGCTATCTGACATTAGTACTTTTTCTTTTACTAAAATATAAATAAACTACAGGCTCAGGAACAAGCAGTGTCCTCCAGGTTTTGATGTGTGTGAGTGTTTTATGAAGAGGCATAAAAGTTTTGGAGACATGAAAGAAAATTTTTTCATGCTTTAAAAAAGATTTGTGTGCTTCCTTACAATTGCAGGGTCTGGCTCTTTGACATTAACTGGAAGATTGAATATGTGCACCTGTAGATGCTGTCATTAGGTTGGGTAAAACGTTCTGAGATAGATTTTTGAGGGTTGAGATGCACTCATACTTCTTAGTGTCACATTAGTTCCCAGCACAGTGCTGGACACACCAAACATTTGGGGAACCCATTGAAAACTCAGGTTTCACACCCTGACTGACCAAACACAGGCTGCACTGGACTGGGGCTTCCATGATCTTAGTGCTGGGAGAGAAAAGTAAAGGGAGTGGCCTTGTCTTTGCTCGAGTGAGAGAAGTTTGGAGGCAAACAAGAGCTCTGGATGCTTGGAGTCTTCTGAATTATGCAAGACACAATAGCATACAAAACTGATAGAGTCATTCCACATTCACCTGGCTTCCCCACCCAATATCAAGCCATCAAGCTGCACAGTAATCAAAGTTTTATTGCAGCCTGCCAAGCACAGCAGAGATCATAAGTGCCCCAGGTTTTGTAGTAAGTTTAAGAAAACAATCTCACTGACTCTCTTCATTTTCTGCATCTTAAGGGGGATGCCATCTTCTCAGAGGGACCAGAAGTGGCATGAGCCCTGGCAACAAGTGCTGGGGTCATGGCTTAAAAGGGATAATCAGAAGGTTGGAGGGCAAGACGACGACTGGAGATGAGGTCCCTAAAGCCTCTCCCAGAAAAGACAATTGAACGGCAGCCCAGGAGCCAAGAAAGAGACCCTGAGCAACACAATGACAGCTGAGAAATCCATACATTGCAAGTAAACACCTGAAGGTTGGAAAGAAGGGGGCAAGCTGGAGAGAGGGGAGAGAGCAGAGATGGATTGTAATATGACCTGATCGTTGCTGACTTTCCAGAAGCAGCACAGTACACGAGAGAAGGGAGGACAAGAGGTGACAAGAGTAAAAGCCAGCAAAGTGGCAGAATGGTGGAAGACTGTGGGGGAACTGGGTTTTGGAGCGGAGTGTTGGGGACGGAGCTTGGGAGCCAGTCTCTGGAACTTTTGAGTGGTAGGAGGGCTGAGCAAGGACTCTGAATTGCAGAGAAAACACCTCAGTTCCTGGCACCCTTGCGACCCACAGAGCGAGAGTGCATGGCTCGTACACAGGGCTGCGGTTCCTGTTCCTGGCCTGCTGCGAGGGCAGGCCAGCTGCCTTCATACTACCTGGTCAGGCCCATAGCTTTGGATTTGTGGTGGGCGCACCTGTGCAGGCGCCCGTGGATCCTGCAAGTAGTGCGAGCCTGCAGACTCTGCCCCAAGGGCTGGTTGCGCAAGCAGGCCCGGGAAGAAACGCAGATTTGATGGCATTTGCCCCAGTCAGCAGGAGCAGCCTCGGTCCACGTCACCCAGCTTCCCTAGCATAGAGCAGGAGGTAGAACTGCTCTGGAGCGCCTTTTGTTGGCCTCTCCCCTCTCCTACAGCTTCCTCAACCAACTAACTAACTGCAGGAAGAGGAGGTATCCTGGAAAGGTGTGCACCACCTGCAAACATATCAGGAGACCAGAAATAATACATAAACAACTCCACTCTCTCCCAAAATTTGACCCCCAGTGCCACCACGTGTCTGCCCGAAAGCAAGACACCACAAAAGTACCTATCTGGGCTCCTGGGTTCTGCTGAACATAACACACTCATGTCAAAGAGGAAGAATCCAGCAGACAGGATGAATTCCTTAAAAACTAAAACTGCTGAGAAAGAACATGAAATTTATGAAGAAGACAGCTTCTTAGACCTACAAGTTTCTGAATTAAGTGACAGAGAATTTAAAGCAGCCATTCTAAATGCTCTGAGAGAAATGAAAACATACTGACAGAACACCATAGCTGAGTTGAATGACATAAGAAAGGAGATAAACGACATAAAAAAGAACTCCGTGAACAAAATTCAAAACATAAGGAAGATTGAGATGGAAATGGGAGAGATAAATAATACAATAAAAGAAGTGAGAAATGACATAACTGCCATAGGAAACAGGGCCAACCAGATGGAGGAAAAGATTAGTGATATCAAAGATCAGAACATGGAAACAGCTAAGAAAGAGCAAGAAAGGGAATATAGACCCAAAAGGATTGAAAGAACTCTGCAAGAACAATCTGACTCCATGAGACAAAACAACATCAGGATAACAGGATTAAAAGAAGAAGCAGAGCATTCTACAGAGAGCATACTCCAACAAAAAGTAGATGACAACTTTCCAAACCTATGGAAATATGTGCAACACCAAGTTAAAGAAGAAAATATGTCTCCTAGATACCTGGACCCTAACAGATAATCTCCAAAACATGTAGTACTAAAGATGTCCAAAACTAAAGACAAAGGGGCAATTCTCAAGGCAGCAAGGGAAAAAAAGAACTATACCCTTTAGAGGAAAACCCATCAGGCTGGCATCAGATTTCTCAGCAGAAACTCTACAAGACAGGCGGGAGTGGAATCCAGTATTCAAAATGGTAAAAGAGAGAAACTTCCCGGCAAGAATAAATTATCCAGCAAAATTATCTTTCAGATATGAAGGTGGAAAAAAGACCTTCTCAGACACACAGAAGCTGAGGGAATTTGCCAGCACAAGGCCAGCATTTCAAGAAATACTGAAGGAGCCTCTACAACCTGAAACAAAACATCAGGAAAAATGTAACAAAGTTGGAGCTACAAGAAAGAAACAAAAATAAAACAAAAACAAACAAACAAATAATATATAGCTACAGAAAATCCTCACATATTGATCATCACTCTAAATGTTAATGGACTGAACTCACCAATAAAGAGACACAGAGCAGCAGACTGCATTAAAAAATAAAATCCCATCCATATGCTGTCTCCAAAAGACACATCTCAGCCATAAAGACAAACAGAGACTCAGAGTGAAAGGATAGAAAACAATACTCCAAGCAAATGGTAACCAGAGAAAAGCAGGAGTTGCCATACTGATATTTGATGAAATAAACTTAAGGTTAAAAAAGATAATAAAAGACAAAGATGGACATTACATAATGATAAAAAACATAATAGAACAAGAAGACTTGACACCAATTAATATATATGCTCTTAACCAGGATGCACCAAAATATACAAACAAACTACTAACAGATTTGAAAGGAAAAACTGCAAAGACACAATCATTGAGGGAGACACAAACACCCCACTAACAGTCACTGACAGATCATCCAAACAGAAAATAAATAAGGAAATATCAGCTCTAAATGACACATTACAGAAATTGGACATCATTGACATTTACAGGACACTTCATCCAGCAAAAAGATTATACCTTCGTTTCTAGTACACATAGAACATTCTCAAGGATAGACCACATGCTGGGACACAAAGGTAGTCTCAGCAAATTGAAGAAGTTAGAAATCATACTACATGTATTCTCAGACTATAAAGCTTTGAAATTGGAGATCAACTGCAAAAATAAAGCAGAAAAAACCACATATACATGGAGATTAAACAACAGTTTATTAAAAAAAACTGGATAACAGAACAAATAAAAGATGAGATTAAAAATATATAGAAACTAATGATAATGAAAATACAATGTATCAGAAATATTGGGACACAGCGAAAGCGGTAAATAAGAGGGAAATTTATATCACTACAGGCCTATCTTAAGAAACAAGAAAAATCACAAGCAAATATTTCAGCATCCCATCTCAAAGAACTAGAAAAAGGAAAGCGGACAAAACCCAAAGTCAGCAGAAGGAAAGAAATAATAAAAATTAAAGCAGAACTAAACCAATTAGAAAACAGAAGGACAATAGAAAAAATTAATATTAGGAAGAGCTGGTTCTTTGAGAAAGTCAACAAAATTGGCAAATCCCTGACTAGACTAATTAAAGGATGAAAAAAAAGACACAAATATCCAAAATTAGAAATGAAAGGGGAGAAATTACCGCTGATACCACGGAAATACAAAAGATTATAAGAAAATATAATGAAGGACTTTATGCAATGAAATTTAACAACCGAGAAGAAATGGAAAAGTTTCTAGAAACTTATAGCCTACCTAGACTGAACCAAGAAGAACTGGAGAATCTAAGTAGACTAATCAATAGCAAAGAGATTGAAATGACTTTCCTTAATCTCCCTAAAGGCAAAAGCCCTGGACCAGATGGTTTCACCAACGAGTTCTACCAAGCATTCAAAGAAGAATTAATGCCTATCCTCCTTAGAGTGTTCCAAAAATTGAAGAGGAAGCAACTTTTCCTAACTCATTCTATGAGGCCAACATTACCCTAATACCAAAGCCAGGCAAAGACAACACAAAAAAAAGAAAACTATAGACCAATATTTTTGATGAACACAAATGCAAAAATCCTAAACAAAATATTAGCAAATAGAATACAGCAATGCATCAAAAAGATCATACATCATGATCAAGTGGGATTCATCCCAAGAGCACAGGGATGGTTCAACATATGAAAATCAATCAATGTGATACACCACATAAACAAAATCAAAGATAAAGACCATATGCTCATACAATTGATGCAGAAAAAGCTTTTGTCAAGATGCAATCCATTTATGATCAAAACACTAAATAAAATATGTATAGAGGGAAAGTATCTCAACATAATAAAGGTCATATATGACAAAACCTCAGCTGACATACTGAATGAGGAAAAGCTGAAGCCTATTGCCCTAAAATCAGGAACAAGACAGGGATGCCCCCTTTCACCACTGCTTTTCAATATAGTACTGGAAGTGCTAGCCACAGCAATCAGGCAAGACAAAGAAATAAAAGGCATCAAAATTGGGGAAGAAGTGGTCAAATTGTCACTATTAGCAGATGACATGATGCTTTGTATAAAAATTTCTAAAGATTCCACCAGGAAACTATTAGAAACAATAAATGAATATAGTAAAGTCACAGGATACAAAATCAATGTACAAAAATCAACAGCATTCATATATACAAACAACGAGTCCTCAGAAAAAGAAATGAGGGAGTCAATTCCTTTTGCTCTCACAACAAAAAGAATGAGATACCTGGGAATTAATTTAACAAAAATTGTGACTGACTGATACACGGAAAACTATAAGACACTCTTGAAAAAAGCTGAAACAGACATTAAGAAATAGAAAAATACCCCCTGTTCATCAATAGTAACACTTAACATTGTTAAAAAGGCCATTCTGCCCAAAGTAATATACAGATTTATTGCAATACCCATTAAAATCTCACAATCATACTTTCCTGAAATAGATAAAAGTATTCTCAGATTTATATGGAACCATAAAATACCTCGAATAGCCAAAGCAATACTACATGAAAAGAATAAGCCTGGTGGCATTACACTCATTTACTTAAATTTATATAACAAAGCATCAATACTCAAAACAGCTTGTTATTGGCAGAAATATATGAATATAGATCAATGGAACAGAAATGAAAACCCAGAAATAAATCTACAAATTTATGGATAAATGATTTTTGATAAAGGAGCAGAAAACATACAATGGGGAAGAGACAGCCTCTTTGGTAAGTGGTACTGGGAAAACTGGAAAAACATATGCAAAGGAATGAACTTGATCTGTGAACTCTTTCCATATACAAAAATTAACTCAAAATGGATTAAATGCCTTTATATGAGACCTTCAACAATAAACTGTATAGAAGAAAACATTGATACTGAACTTATAGACGTAGGGCTCAAGGAAGATTTCATGAACATGACCTCAAAGTCAAGGGAAGTAAATGTAAAAATAAATGAATGGGACTATATCAAACTAAAAAGTTTCTGCACAGCAAAAGAAACCATCAAAAAAGCAAAGAGACAGTCAATGGAAGGAGAGAAAATATTTGAAAATAACGCATCAGATAAGGGTCTAATATCTAAAATATATAAGAACTAACATGACTTAACAACAAAAAAAAACCCAATTAAAAAGTGGGCATCAAAACTAAACAGACACTTCTCCCACGAAGAAATACAAATGGCCCGCAGACATATGAAGATATGCTCATCCTCATTAGCTATCAGGGAAATGCAAATCAAAACCACAATGAGATATCACCTCACCCATGTTAGAATGGCTATTGTCAACAAGACAAGGAATCACAAGTGTTGGAGAGGATGTGGAGAAAAAGGAACTCTCGCATACTACTGCTGGGAATGCAAGTTGACACAACCACTGTGGAAGACAGTGTAGAGGTTCCTCAGAAATTTGGGAATGGGGTTACCATATGACCCAGCAATCCCCCTTCTGGAGATCTACCCAAAAACTTGAAAACCTTTGTTCACAAAGACTTATGTACCTCAGTGTTCATTGCAGTGCTGTTCACTGTGGCCAAAACTCGTTACAACCAAAGTGCTCTGCAACAGATGACTGGATAAAGAAACTGTGCTACATATACACAATGGAATATTACTCAGGTATAAGAAAAGATGAAATATTGCCATTTGCTACACAAAGTGGATCAACCTGGAGATCATCATGCTTAGTGAAATAAGCCAGACAGAAAAACAAAGAACTGTATGACTTCACTCATATGTGGAATATAAAACTGAAAGCAACAACAAAATAACCCATGGACACAATCAATAGTTTAACGTTATTTGGGACGAGTGTGTTAGGGAGGGGATAAATGGTAGGGGGTGGGAGAGGAGGGAGGGGAAGCTAAATATAAGGTGATGGAAAGAGAAGTCACATTAGTTGGTGAACTTATTATAGAACAAGTTGACAACACACTGTAGAATTGTATGCCTGAAACCTATGTAATCCTTGCTATCAGATGTCACCCCAATAAGTCTAACAATAAAAATGAATTAAAAAGAATAAATAGGGATAACTAGAAAAGAAATCCCTGTGTGTGTATGGCCTGAGTGGTGTAAGCCCCCCAGATTGTGCAAAGAGTTGTGTGCACTTGGGTTTGGGATGCTGTGCCCATTTGGAGATGCTGGAACATATTGATCCAAATGGCTGACTTGGTCCTTCCTTTTTGTCTTTGCTCCAACACAAACTGTGAATATTGTAAAGAGGAGGTTGTTCAAAGCTTTGGAAAGCCAGGTAGGCAACAACTGGGGCAACTTGGTGCTTTCTGGGTCTGAAAGAATGCACTAGCAGAGTTGGGGACCAGACTATTTTAGAAGGTTGGACTAGGGAGAAAAAAAAAGAGCAATAGAACTGAAGTCTGGGTGAGGGAGTATGCATCTTAAAAGTCTTTAAATAAGAAGTTACATGCCCTGTGAGGCTGGTTTGCATTCTCTGAGATTTGGTCTCTGTCCTCTGGTGTTTCTCTTTCTAGTTATACTTGAAGATGATTGTACATTTTTATCTCAAGGAAGCTGCCCCAACATGCTTAACTTGGTAATTCCTGTTAACAGTTTGCAGGTGTATCTTTACAAAATCTTTGCCATGGCAGAAGCTGTGAACTTGACTAAAATTAGTGTGCCCTCTTCAACAACTCAACTGAGGTACATGGACAGTTTTGGATGACCTCACTGCATAAATCTCATGGGTTTTTAAAGAACAAATGTTTATGGGCTCTGGTAGAAGATTTGGGAGAGAGGAGAAGGAGAAATTAGCTTTTGCTGGATTTGTGGCATGGGTGGGATTGTCATAGCAATATAAGGGTTTTCAAGTTGTGGTGACCCTGTCATTCCAGGAAATGCAGCCATACAAGAGAAAAAGAAATGCGAATAAGGCCCCAGTGCAAAGAGTAGCTATGCTTAGTGAATTGCCTATACTTCTTCTGTGAGTTATACCTGGTTGTTTATATAAAAATTAATCTCATGATAATTTACAGTCCAGGTCATTAATGTAAAAACAATCTCTACTTTTGTCGTTATTTGTGTAAGATATAAATTCATACTAGTAATTTCTTTTTTTTTTAATTCATTTTTATTGTTAGACTTACTGGGGTGACATCTGTTAGCAAGGATTACATAGGTTTCAGGCATACAATTCTACAGTGCATTGTCAACTTGATGTATAATAAGTTCACCACCTAATGTGACTTCTCTTTCCATCACCTTATATTTAGCTTCCCCCCCTCCTCTCCCACCCCCTCCGCTTTCTCCCCTCCCTAACCCACTCGTCCCCAAATAAACATTAAACTATCGATTGTGTCCATGGGTTATTTGTTTGTTCATTTCTTTTTTTCTTTGCTTTCAGTTTTATATTCCGCATATGA
>PVJL010005383.1:0-109718 GCA_004026885.1 Lyroderma lyra | reverse complement strand
CAGACATATGAAAAAATGCTCATCCTCATTAGCTATCAGGGAAATGCAAATCAAAACCACAATGAGATACCACCTCACACCTGTGAGAATGGCTGTTATCAATAAGACAAGGAATAACAAGTGCTGGAGAGGATGTGGAGAAAAAGGAACTCTGGTACACTGCTGGTGGGAGTGCAAACTGGTACAACCACTGTGGAAGGCAGTGTGGAGGTTCCTCAGAAAATTGGGAATGGAGCTATCATTTGACCCAGCAATCCCCCTTCTGGGGATCTACCCAAAGAACTTGAAAGCCTCTGTCTGCAAAGACTTATGTACTCCAATGTTTATTGCAGCGCTGTTCACAGTGGCCAAAACATGGAAACAACCAAAGTGCCCTACGACAGATGACTGGATAAAGAAGCTGTGGTACATATACACAATGGAATATTACTCAGCTGTAAGAAAAGATGAAATATTGCCATTTGCAACAAAATGGATGGACCTGGAGATCATCATGCTAAGTGAAATAAGCCAGCCAGAAAAAACAAAGAACTGCATGATTTCACTCATATGCGGAATATAAAACTGAAAGCAAAGAAAAAAAGAAATGAACAAACAAATAACCCATGGACACAATCAATAGTTTAATGTTTATTTGGGGACGAGTGGGTTAGGGAGGGGATAAAGGGGAGGGAGTGGGAGAGGAGTGGGAGAAGCTAAATATAAGGTGATGGAAAGAGAAGTCACATTAGGTGGTGAAATTATTATACAAGTTGACAATGCACTGTAGAACTGTAAGCCTGAAACCTATGTAATCCTTGCTAACAGATGTCACCCCAATAAGTCTAACAATAAAAATGAATTAAAAAAAAAGTTAATTGCCTGTAAGGTTCATTTAAAATTCAAAAATGATTTAATGTAATACACTTTTATAGTAAAGGACAAAACCATATGATCATTGCAATTGACAAAATCCAACACCTATTCTAATAAAAATTCTCAACAAGTTATAAGTAAAAGGAAACTTTTTCAAACTAATAAAGAACATCTAAAAACACCTTCAGTTAACATTATACTTAATGGTGAAAGACTGAAAACCTCTACTCTTAGACTGGAACCAAGACGAGGATGTCCACTCTTGCCACTTCTCTTTATTCTTTACTAGAGATCCTAGCCAGTACAATCAGGAAAGAAAAAGGTAACAAACAAGTATAACTGTCTTTGCAGGTGGCATGATTCTGTGTGTAGAAAATTCTAAGGTATCCACAAGAACTAGAGCTAATACGTGAGTTTAGCAAGGTTCAAGAATTGATGATCAAGGGAGTTCCCTGGTGGTGTAGTGGCTAAGGCTTCGGCGCTGTCAGTGCTGCGGCCTGGGTTCAATTCCCAGCCAGGGAACTACCCACATATAAAAAAACAAAACAAAACAAAAACCTAATTACAAGTGTTTAAAAAAAAATTGATGATCAATCTACAAAATCCATTGTATTTTCCTAGCTAGTAATAAGAAACCCAGAATGGGCACAGTGAACACATTCTATTTACAATAACACCAAAATGAATTAAATACTTAAGAATAATTTTGACAAAGGAAGTGCAAGACTTGTACATTGAAAACTACAAAATGTTTTTGAGAGAAACTAAAGATATAAATAAGTGGAGATGCTTTACATGTTCATGGAATGGAAGATTCAATATTGTTAAGATGCCAATTCTCCTGAAATTTATCAACAGATTAAACACAATCCCTATAAAAAATGTCCAGACTTTTTTTTTGTAGAAATTGACAAGCTCTTCCTAAAATTTGTATGGAAATGCAAGGGATTCATGTCAAAATAAATTTGATAAGAGCAAAGTTGGAGGACTTAGGCATTTCAATTTCAAAATGTACTCTAAAGTCACAGTAATCAAGACAGTATGGTAGTGGCATCAGCACAGACAAACAGATCAGTGTGATAGAATTGAGAGTCAGAAATAAATTCTTATATTTATCATCAGTTGATTTTTCAGTGAAGATGCCAAGGCAAATTAGTGAGAAATTATGTCACACCATGTTCAAAACCTTCCTCAAATTTTATCATAGACCGAAATACAAGTAGGAAAACAGAAACTTTTGAAAGAAGACAGGAGAAAAATCTTCACGACGTTAGATTAGGCAAATAGTTTCTCACTACCTAATCAAGTATTTAATAGATCCATAAATTTAAAAAAAAGGTACATAGGATTTCATAAAATTTTTAACCTTTTGTATTAGAAAAGATCCCACTAAGATAATGAGGCAGTTCCAGTCAAGATGGTGGAGTGGGTAAACTCTGTTCTTGCCTCCTCTCATGAGCACATCAAAATTGCAACTAAACTATAGAACAACAATCATTGAGAATGGTATGAAGTCTAGCTGAACAGCAGTTTTATAACTAAGGACATACAGAAGAAGCCATGCCAAGATGGATAGGTGGGGCAAAGATGTGTAACAGGCTGGTGTGGTGGTTAAAAATTGGTATGGGTATCTCAGTTATGGAGGTCCCCATGGAGTACTGAGAGGTTCCAGCCCCAACCAGGCTCCCCAGTCCAGAATTCTAGTGCTAGGAGGAGAAGTTTCCATAACTTCTGGCTATAAAAACCAGTGAAAATTGTGGCTAAGTGAAAGAGAGGACTATTGGAGTCCCAGGCAAACCTCTTAAAGGACTCACACACAGACTTATTTGCTGACTGACTCTCTTGTTCTAAGCTCCAGTGCTGGGGCAGCAATGCAAAAGATGCCAGAGACATATGGAGAGGAACTGAACTGACTGGGTTCAAGACAAAGACTGGAGGGATGGCTTTCTCCCAGAGAGAAGTGCTGGTAGAGGCCTTTGTTTCTTTGTTGAGGTCTTTGTTCCTTTGTTGAGCCCTCATCCCAACCAGCATGCAGACACAGGCAGCTGTGTCTCCATTAATCTGGCTAACACCATTTGCCTCACCTTGGTGATTCCCTGAGATGCCTCTCACTCCACCCTCAACTTTCAGGTATATCCAAGCTACTTCCATGGGCTTTTCTATTAAAAACAGCCTGTCTTGGCTCATGTTACAGGCTATACTTCTGCATGCCCTATACCTCTAGCTAAGCAGCTCCAAGCCTGACACTAGTGGCATCTGGCCTCAGTTCACAACTTAACTTCTCTCAAGCACCTCCAAGCTTAGCACAAATGTCGATCATTTGCAGAACATTTTGTAGTTCATACCAAGTGGTCCTGGGAAAGACATAGGCAGCAGCTGACCTTGGCCTGCAACAGAGTACCTCCCAAGAAGCCCCAGAACCAACACACCTGGTGGCCAGCTTCAGACCACACCAGAGGACCACTCAAACACTTTCACCAAAGACACATCCAAAGGGAAGACTGGGCAGGCACCAGAGCCTTGCTAAAGCAAATTCTGCTCTGAAGGGTCAGCCCCTGCAGCGTTCCTCCTCTATAGTCATGGCCAGTCCTCACAATCATTTAGCCCAAGGGTCATTGACAATCAAACAGCAACCATGGCTCAAGTACAATAGGAAGGTACACACAACCCACACAAGTGACACACTTTGAGCACGTGGCTTAGGTGACCACGGAGATGGTGCCACTGGGCCCCACAGGACACCTACTATTTAATGCCACTCTATTAAGACCAGGTGACATAGCAGCCTTAGCTAACATATAGAAACAAACACAGGGAGGCAGCCAAGTGGGAAGACCAAAAAAAAAAAAAAAAAAAAAAAAAAAAAAAAAAAAAAAAAAAAAAAAAAAAAAAAAAAAAAAAAAAAAAAAAAAAAAAAAAAAAAAAAAAAGTCCCAAATGAAGAATAGAACAGAGCTTCAGAAAAATAAACTAAACAAGCAATCTACCTGATGCAGGGTTCAAAACACTGGTTATAAGGATGCTCAATGATCTCAGGGAAAAATTCAATAAAGAGATGGAAAACATAAAAGCAGAGAGAGAAAACATAAGAAGAAACCAGTCAAAAATAAAGAATACACTAATTGAACTAAAGAATACATTAGAGGGAATCAACAGTGAATTAGATAAAGCAGAGGATCAAATCAACAACTTAGAAGATAAAGGAGCAGAAAACATCCGATAAGAACAACAAAAGAAAAAGAACTCATAAAAATGATGATAGTTTAATGGGCCTTTGGGACAATATCAAGCTTACCAAAATTTGCATCATAGGGGTACCAAAAAGAGAAGAGAGAGAGCAAGGAATTGAAAACTTATTTGAAGAAATAATGACACAAAACTTTCCTAACCTGGCAAAGGAAATGGATATTCAAGCTCTATTTGCATACAAAGTCCCAAACAAGATGAACCTTAACAGTTCCACATTAAGACACATCAATATTAAAACTCAAAAATTTAAAGACAAGAAAAGAATATTAAAAACAGCAAGAGAAAAGCAGTTATTTACAAAGGACCTCCCATAAGAAATGTCAGCTAATTTCTCAACAGAAACTTTGCAAAATGGAATGTATTAACCAAAACATTGAAAGCAACGAAAAGCTAAAACCTACAACCAAGATTATTCTACCCAACAAAGCTATCATTTAAAATCAAAAGACAGATAAAAAGTATCTCAGGCAAGAAAAAGCTAAAGGAGTTCATCACCACCAAACCAGTACTATAAGGAATGTTAGAGGGACTTCTTTAAGATGAAAAAAAAAAAAAAAACCAAAACAGATAAAAATATGAATAATAAAATGGCAATAATTACATATCTATCAATAATTAATTTAAATGTAAATGGATTAAATGTTTTAATTCAAAGACATATGGTGACTGAATGGATAAGAAAACAAGACCCTTACATGTTCTGTCTGCAAGAGACCCACCCACTTCACATAAAGACACACACAGGCTGAAAATAAATGGATAGAAACAGATATTTCAGGAAAATAGAAATAAAAAATAAACTGAAATAATAATACTTATATGAGACAAAATAGACTTTAAAACGAAGGCTGTAAAATGAGCCAAAGAAAGACCCAGTAGCCCCACTTCTGGCTACTTATTCAAAGAAACCCAAAACACTACATTGAGAGGACATGTGTGTCCATATGCTCATTGCAGCATTATTTACAATAGCCAAGATATGAAGATAACCTGGATGTCTCTGAATGGATGAATGGATAGAGAAGAGGTGGTATATACCATGGACTATTCCTCAGCCATAAAAAAGAATGTAATCTTGCCATCTGCAACAACATGGATGGATCTAGAGCGTATTGTGCTGAGTAAGTCAGCCAGAGAAAGACAAATGTGATGTGATTTCACTTATTAGTGGAATCTAAAGAAAAAAGTGAACAAACAAAATAGAAACAAATCATAGATACAGAAAACATTTTATTTTGATGGTTGCCAGATGGGAAAGAGGTTGGGGGTGTGGATGAAAAAAATGGGAAGGGAACAAGAAATACAAATTGGTGTTAAACATTAGTCATGGCGATGTAGGGTATAGCATAGGAAGATAGCCAATAATGTTGTAAAGACTATGGATGCTGTCAGGTGAGTACTAGATTTGTTGGGGTGATAGATGGGAGGAGAGTTGGGAGGCAGGATGAAAAAGGTGAAGGGATCGAGAAGTACAAATTGGTAATTACAAAATAATCATAAGGCTATAAAGTAAAGCATAGGTAATATAGTTAATAATAATGGTAATAACTATGTATAGTGCAGGATGGGTACTAGACTAGTCAGATAGATAACTTCTTGAATTGTATAAATGTCTAACCACTATGTTGTATACCTGAAATTAATGTAAAATAATATTAAATGTCGACTGTAATTGAAAATTTTTAAAAGGGGGGAAAGTAAAGGGGAATAAGACATTTAAATTTCCAGCTATTAATATAAAACAAGTAAGTCATGGAAATATAATGTACATCATAGGAATATAGTCAATAATATTGTGATAGCATGGTACAGTGTCAGATGGTTGCTGGACTTATCGTGGTGATGACTTCTTTAGGTATGTAAATGTTGAATAACTATAGTGAATACTTGGAACTAGCATAATATATGTTAGCCACACTGTAATAAAAGTATTTTGAAAAGCTGCAAAATGAATAAAAAACAAATTCATAGATACAGCCAAACAGAATGGTGGTGATCAGAGATAAATGGGAATGGGAAGAGAATGAAACAGGTAAATGGGACAACTATAGGGTGAGGAATGAAAACTAGACTGGGTGCAAAGCACCCGGTGGCATATACAGATGCTGTGTTGTAAGGTTGTACACCTGCAATTTATATCAGGTTATCAACTAATGATTCCCCAGCACAAAATATTTTTTTATCTTAAAAAATTAGCACAGGATATTCTATGCTCTGAACATGGTTCATGATCTCAGGAAGAACTTCAATAAAGGGATGGGAGACATAAAAAGGGAGGGAGAAAACGTAAGAAGAAACCAGTCAGAAATAAAGAATACAATAACTGAAATGAAGAATGCATTAGAGGGAAGCAACAGTAAATTCGATGAAGCAGAGGATATTTTGTGCTCCTAAACATGGTTCATGAATTTTACTTACTACATTTCAGTGACAAATTAGGAAGTTCCCACTAATTTACTTTTTAAAAATCACTTCACAGTGATTTCTAGTAAAGAACATTTTAAAAATCTGAAAGTAATTTTAAAATTACATGTGCATCACTGTTTCATGACACCATGCAAGACATGGAAATACTTTGACTTGAAAACATGAGAAACTAGTGTATATTGAAATATTTTTTATGTTAGTTTCTTTATGATGAAAAACGTAAAGGGTAATAAATTCTGTTTGGGGTATAAAATATTGAAATTAAGCTAATTTTCTGAAAAAAATTATACTACACTACTTAGCAAACTATACTATACTGTTTAGTAGTTCAACTCACAAGATCTACCCAGGAGAAATAAAAACATATCCACACGAAAATTGTATGCTGATGAATAAATGCATTATTTGTAATAGCCAAAATGTGAATACCACACACAATCAATCACTAGTGAATGGATCAGCAAAATATTGCACATGTGTACAATGGACCACTGTCCATCAAGGAAAAAGAGCAAACTAGTGAGACATGCTGTGATGTACATGAACCTTGAAAACAATATGCTAATTGAAAGAAGACAAATAGCATATATTATATTATTCTATTGATATAAAATGTCCAGAAAAGGCCAATCTATAGAGACAGAAACTAGCTAGCAGTTGCCTGGGGCTGAGGATGGAAATAGGGATTAATTGTAAATGGGCATAGGGGATCTCTGTGGCATGATGGAAATGTTCTAAAACTGGACTGTGGTGAAGGATGCAATAGTCTATAAATTCAAGAAAAAAATCATTGAACCGTAAATTGAGTGAATTTTATGGTAATGTAAATGATACCCCCATAAAGTCACTTACAAAAAATTACTGAAATTAATTGCACACACCACAGAAGTGTGAAGTGTGTGTGTGTGTGTGTGTGTGTGTGTTATTTTTCATTTGTATTTGAAGTGTGTTCTGTTATTAACAAAAGACTATTAGGCCTTGGCATCAAGCACCTGCCCCTGTATCAACTCACACTTCCTACCATATGTATCATCTCTCCTTGCATGCAGTAAGAACAGAATCTCAACCTTTTTTTTATCTCAAAGCCCTTTTATACTCCTAAAAATATTAAAGACCCCAAATACTTTTTGTTTATGTGGTTTGTAGCTATTTATATTTATTGAATTGGAAATTAAAACAGAATTTTCAAAAAAGTTATTAAAATATCAGTAGTAAACATATAAACAGGTTAACAGAAACTACACATTTTTATTTTTTAAAACTATATTTTTGAAGCAATATAATTGAAGGAAAAAAGTAGTATTGTTTTACATTTTCACAAGTCTCTTCAATGTCTGCCCTAAATAAAAAAAATGGCTGAATTTTTATATCTGCTTCTCTTTTCAATTTGTTATGATATGTTGTTTTGGTCAAACTATATAAGAAAGTCTGGCCTCACAAAGATGTGCGATTGGAAAAGGGGGAAGTATTTTAATAGCTTTCTCAGATAAATATGGACATTCTTCTTTGTACTACACCAACACTTGAAAAACTGGTAGATTCTTAAAGGTTGGTTGCAATGTGGAGCCTGAAACCATGTCAATAATTCCATACTCTGCTGTATGAAAATTCATTGGTTTATGATGCTCTATGAATGTATCTTTTATCTGCATTCGACTTTGTAACCTCATGCATTGGTCTTTGGGGGAAAAAAGAGTGGTTCACTGAGTTATGCAGATATTCCAAATGTTGACATTTTATTGGACAATATAAAAAAACTCACCAATCTTATCAGAACAATCTATAACTATTGGGAAGCTGTCAAACTCACAGTGGTAGATAAAAGTTTTCCGGAATTCTGATTTTTCCTTGTAAGCTAGTATTTTCTCATTGGAAAAAAATACGATCTGTTGTTTTCCTTGAAGTAATGGTCTTATTTTGTGCATTTTTGAGAAAATATCTGCCAAATACCCAAGTCTGAATAACTATAATTAGTACGTCAGTCCTTTCAAGTGAAAAGGGTGTTTCATGAAGAAAGTGCCTCAGTCAGCTGGCAACCCAAACAATTGCACAAGTGTTTTTTCTGGAAATAACTGTTATACTTTGGTATGCAGTGGGCATGCTTTGTGTTTACTTCCCATTTCATCATTTAGAATATTTTTAAAATGTGTACTCAATGATCAACATTTAATAAAGTTAATAGTTTTGGAAATTCTTAAGTGAAACGGGCTCTTTTTTTTTTTTTCTTTAAAAGTGAAGCATGCAATTGTTCTGGTGCCACTGCCTTGATACTTGTAAGGGTCCAGCAGTTTTACCCACCATTGCATTAGCATCATCACTACAAATACCAACACAGTGAAAAAGGCACATAACATCTTACTATTATTACAAAAATAATTTTGGCCTATGGATCCCCCAAAAGAGGAGTCTGCAGACCACGCTTTGAGAACCACTGAACAAATTACCTACAGCTCTCAAGTAAGTCATGCAGCCTCATACCTGTTCCAAGTTCCTGGGCATCCCTTCCCTCATCCACTAGCAGAGTTCCTCCCCACTTTTCAAAGGCCCAGTTTAAACATTCTCTCCTTAAAGCCGTCCCTGATCTCCTCCCTGCCTCCTCTGAGCTGATCTTTGTTTCTTGTTCTGCCATGATACTTTGCACGTATCTTGCTAGAGTACTTAACGTTTTTATTGCACGTTTTTGTGTATATGTCGTATTCATATCCTCAGCACTTATTAGACATGCAATAATTTAATAAGGCTGAAATTTTGTAATTGCCTACCAGGAAATCATTGCCATAGCCTTTTCTCCTTACTCTTGTGGGCTATTTTCTAGTGTCTAAATACAATAGCACTGCCATCCCATCACTCTGCACTGTGTATGTAGTATGTCCTTTGCCATATAATTGTAGTTCTTAGTTGGGTGCCCTTATTTGTTAATTATTTACATATACATTCTATAAATAAATATAAACTCACCTGTTCAATTCCCATGATAAGAGTACAGAGATTATGTGCAGTATTTTTAATCAAATCTGTTTTATCTTTTTTTACATCCTTTTTTTTAATGGTGTCAGGTGTGCAGCACAGTGATGAGTCATCTACATAACTTACTAAATCCTCATTCTGATACATCTAGTACCTCTCTAACGCCATACATAGTTCTTACAATGTTGTTGACTGTATGCCCTATGCTGCACTTTACATCCCTGTAACTATTTTGTGACTATGAACTTGTACTTTTTGATTATTTTCCCTTTTTTATCCACCCCTCCATCTCTCCTCCCATCACCCCCTAAAATCTAGTAACCATCTCACACCACACAAAGTTACTGCAACCTTATTGACTATATTCCCATGTTATATTCTGTATTACCTTGATATAGAATATATTGCCTTGTAACAATCAAACCAAACTTCTCCATCCCTTTCCCTTATTTTACCCACTCTCATCCCTCCTCCCATCTCAAAGAAGTGCCTCTAATATTCATTCTTTGTAGTACTGGTTTGGTGGTGATGTATTTCTTTAACTTTTCTTTGTCTGAGAAGCTCTTTATCTGTCCTTCAATTTTGAATGCTAGCCTTGCTGGATACACTATTCTTGGTTGTAGATCCTTGGTTTTCATCACGTTGACTGCTTTGTGCCAATCCCTTCTGGCCTGCAAAGTTTCTGATGAGAAATCAGCTGAGAGTTGACTGGCTATCCCCTTATAAGTTATCACTTGCATTTCTCTTGCTGCTTTTAGAATTTTCTCTTTTTAACTTTTTAATTATGATGTGTCTCAGTGTGTTCCTGTTTGGGATCATCTTGTTTGGGACACTCTGTGCTTCCTGGGCTTGTTTGTCTATTTTCTTCCCCAGGTTCAGAAAATTTTCAGTCGGTATTTCTTCAAATAAGTTCTTGACCCCTTGCTTTTTCTCTGCAGCTTCTGATAGCCCTATGAAACAAATGTTTTTACACTTAATGTTGTCCCAGAGGAATCTCAAAATATTCTCATTTTGAGGGGTTCTTTTTTCTATTTGTTGTTCTGATTGGGTGTTTTCTGTTGGCTTTTCTTGCAAATCACTGCTTTGTGCTTCTACTTCATCTAGTTTCATGACTTTTATTCCATTCTTTATTTCAGTTCATGTAATCATTGTCTCTGTCTGGTCCTTTATCATGGTTTGTATGTCTTCCTTTATGTTGCTATCTCTCTGTTGATATTATCCTTAAGTTCCCTAAGCATTGTTATAATCATTACTTTGAGCTTTGTTTCTGATGGATCATCTGTCCTCATCTCTTTTACTTTTTTTTCTGTTGTCCGGATTTATTTTGAACTTTCTTTCTCTGGTTTCTTATTCTGGCAGCCTCTCTGTTTGTAGAAATTCTGCTTAACCCAACACTCAATGCTGTAGTTTCTTTGGTGTTCACTGCTGATACTGGGTGAGCAGAGGTCTGTTGGGGAGAGGTGTTTGTTTTCTTCCTCGTGCTGCAAGTTCATGCATGTAGTTTGGGTGTAATTATGCCTTTCTGTTTGTGGGGTGGGCGACCAGAGTTCCTGCCTTTCTTTTCTCCCTGGGGCTGCGGGGTCACGCGAGTAGTACATGGGCTCTCACTTTCTGTTCTCGATTGGCCCTGAGGACTCCACTTGGAGCCTTGCGGGGCAGTCCTGTACCTGGTCTCTCAGGCTGTGCTGGTTATGGACCAAGAAATGTGCCCACATCTCCCTCTCTGCTTCCCTTCTCAGCTGGAGCAAGGTCATGCTACAGCTAGCTCCTCACCACCCTATCACTCCCCCTCCTCTTGAAACCAGAGTGAAGTCTGGCCACTGCCTCTCGCAGACCGGGTCTGTACCTCCTGGGGGCCAAAGTGAGGTCTGGTTGTGGTATCTCATGCCCCCACCTCTGGGCCTCCTTTTCTCTGTGCTGCGGAAGAGTGAGGCCCAGAGCTCTCCCACCACTGTCTTCCTCCTCCCTTCACCAGTGGTAGAGTTCCAAGCAAGGACCCACATGCCAAGTCTCTGCATTTCTCTTTTTGTTAATATTTCTTCTTCATTTAACTCCCTGCCCACCTGCAGGTACTTTAATGCAGGGATTAGGTTTCTTAACTGTGATTGTGCATTGAGTAGAGAGTCCTTATTTGAGTTACAGATAGTTTATTAGTTGTAATCTCCAGGGGAGTTTTTCAGAGGTCCTTCTCATGCCACCATTTTGTTGCTTCTCTGTTTTATCTTTTTTTAATAGAGTTTTTATAAGAGTTTATTTGAGCCAAACTGATTACATATGCCAGGGAGCAAGATCTCAGATGCTCTTGTTTTATCTTCATGTACTCTTCTTTTTAAGTTACAGTAACATCTAGCACTAAATATTTCCATTTACCATTAAAAGAAGAGCTTAAATTTCTTTCAAAGAATAATTAATTTCACTCAGGGAAAAATACTTTATAACATAGTGATAACACTCCATCTGAAGATTTTAAATGGATTATTACCAAAAAAATCAAGATGCATTTTTTTCTTTTTGTGTACTATTTATTTTTAAAGCTTGTCAGCAGACAAGAAAACATACTTAATAGACTGTGATTCTAATTGGAGAAGTTTTTGTCCATTAAGACTATTATGGGTGTGGTCCTTTAACTCATATGCCATATGTGTTTGAAGTTCCCATCCCGCAAGAAATATATATTTCTTTCAAAACCAGAGTATTATCTCTTCCCAGAAAAATATTCTTGCACACAGAAAAGCAATCATCTCATTAACTAGAATGTGAAATGAGACAAATGACAGGACAAACAAGGAACAAACAACATTGTCATACAGGAAGAATGTGCTAGCGTGCTAGAGCTTATGTTTTGCTGCTAAGACAAATAATGTGATATATCAAAAAGATGTAACATAGTGTGTAAAAATTTTATAAGTGTGTGTGTGTTGGGGTGTATGTTCTTGGAGGATGGCTGTTTTTGTTAAGTATTCATTATTACATTTCTGCCTAAGGAGAATGAAGGTTTTAATTCAGATGTAATTCAGCGAAGACCACTGTGTAATCACTACAGCCATCAACAAACTGATTCATGTGCAATTGGTCCAAAAGTTACAAAAGCTGTTTCTGAGTTCTTGTTTGTACCCACCATTTTAAGATTACATCAGAATTAAAGCATGCAAAACTTGAACTGACTTCAAAGACTAAACTTAGACTTCTAGTTAGTTTAGCTTTTTTCTTTTATTGGTTCATGTTTTCCATTTGGCTTCCATATCCTGTTCTAGCTTGATGCCCCTTCTAGAATTTCATTTACAAATCTTACAGCCTTGGTTGGTGAAACACACTAATTAATGTTGTGGTGGAGGCTGAGGATTTTAGCAATCTCATGTCTCCTGCTTGGAAAAATATCTGCTGTTTTTCTACCCATGTCTAGCACCATAATGAACATGGCAAAACGCATCTTGTGGAACTCTAAATTCACTTAATCAAACTACATTTAAGGAGGACTGTTTACACTATCTGCTGCCAATACTACTAATCATGAAGCTCAACCTTTCAATGCAATAGAAATATGAGATCTACATTTTCTTTGTAAGACATTTTTCAAGAAAAAAAAAACAATGAAGTAAAAAGAAGTCGCTCTATGATTTTTTTTTTTAAACAGTCCCAAGTAATGGCTTAGGCTAACAGCATTCCAATTTTATAAAATGGACAATTCCATTAGCTTTGTAAATCCCTTATGCATGTATTAAGCAATACTAATTTTAGGGACAAATTCTAGTTCCATATATCTTTGGCCTATCTGGGAATTCTATACAGACAACCACACTCAGATTTGCAGTTTTATGCTTGAAGAAACTTTGTGTATAATCAGCTTCTCAAAAGATTTCAGGGAGTTCCCTGATGGTGTAGTGGCTTAAGGCTTCAACGCTGGCGCTGTCAGTGCTGCGGCCTGGGTTCGATTCCCAGTCAGGGAGCTACCCACATACCAACCAGGAAAAAAAAAAAAAAAGATTTTAGTGCTTTGGTACATCCACCATATTCTAGTGGGAATTGAATAAACTTAAAATTACTTGTGTTAATTTGACTACTAAGCTTTTAGCAGATCCAGAAGGTACTATATAGTTTTGGTTAAATCTGAGGTCACCTTATCTGCATGCTGTCTTGTGATGGTGATGGTACATGTCAATTCAGTATTTTTTTTGAGTGGCATATAGTGGCCAGCCTTTT
Source organism: Lyroderma lyra (assembly GCA_004026885.1). NCBI lineage: Eukaryota > Metazoa > Chordata > Mammalia > Chiroptera > Megadermatidae > Lyroderma > Lyroderma lyra. The sequence goes on along the minus strand of PVJL010005383.1, from coordinate 96,021 downwards.
TGTAGATTTAAAACATTTGAAGAAATAGTTGGGGTGGTTTTATAAGCACTGTACTTTGTAGCTCCTGAGGTTATAGTTAAGTTTTCAACTCTTGGATTTCTCCAACCTTATTTAGCTGATGAAGAGGAAAAACAAGCTACTCTTGCAAGGGTCTTGGAACATAAGACCCTTGTTTAGTGGGCTGACCTGGCTACAGTAGTTAGCTGTCTGTAAACTAAGGGAGATGGAAAGGATACTTTCTGAATCTGTGCTGGAGATGTAGTATCCTATACTGCCAAGTTCAAAGCTCTATTTGCCAGTTACCTTATTATCCAAATCCTCATACATTTGAAAGCTTTATGTGTCCCTTCAGACCTTATGATGAATGTGGTTCCAATGTCCTTCCAAGAACCCAGGGATCTAGGATTAACTAACGAGAAAAATAATGCTTTTACCCTGAGCTCTGATTGGCAGTATTTATGCTAACATTGCCCCTGTATTCTGTCTAATGTGTGTGTGCACAAAGGAATGACAATTTGGTTCCAAAACAAGAGCTTAAAAAAGTATGAGGAAAAAAACCTGTATGTGGCTTGCTTAAGGCTGTTTTTCTCATAATTTAAAAATATCTTTTCCAAGATGGCATGCTCTGGTTTTTCTAACATTTAATTGAAAGTTTCCTTTTAAATATAGAGAAATCTAACTCAGAAATGTATTCCTTGGCTTCTCCTTTTACAGCACATATCACAAGTCTAAGGTGTTTCAACATGTTTGCCATTTATAGTAATACTCATATTTTACTAAAGGAGGAAGAAAGACAAATCAAAATGACAAAACTTATTGCTTACATTTTTTTTCATAATCTTATACAAAGTGAATGACAAAGTTGTGGTCAGTACCAATAACATCTGAATTTCCTTACTGTAGTGATGATGACATTAATAATGATGACAATTGCCATCATTTATTAAATGGTTATTATTAACCAATAGAAAATTACTTTACAAATATAACAACTTGGGTACAGAGGATAAGTTGTCCATGGTTACACTGTTAACAGCATATATCATTAAACCATGAAGGCTTCCAGTATTAATTCCTTTTTGACCCCAACCAATACAACTCAGATTTGCATCATTATGATACCGAGCCTCAGTGTCAGGGACAATTAAAGTCCCAGCCTCATCTTAAGCAAATAAATCTTCTCATTTGACTTTAATAATATTGCTTATTTCCTAGAAATAGAATGGACTATCAAGTAATAAGTGCAGTTCTCATACTTCTGTGACAGATAGATACAATAATCTCCTTAGAAGCATTTGATTTTTCTAAATATGATGCTTGGCTTTTGTTTTAGATTCTAATGCTTGGCCTAAAGATGCTGACTTTAAAGACAGTGTGTTTCTCTGTTACAATATATTTTGGTAATGCAATACTTGTGAGTATAATTTTGTATTCTTGGTCACATAAGAATTGATTAGTAGTTCAACTTTCACAGTATGAGTGAGAGTGTCAATCATTTTTTAAGTGTGGAAGTTATTTTATTAATAAAAAATAAGTTTTTTATTAATAGATTTATAAATAGGTTTCTGAGATTGGTGTGACAACTTAAATATGTGGGTATATATGTGCACATGTGGGTAGTCAATTTTCATCTAAATAGTAATGCATATGCTCACTATTGTTTGTGAGTGATAACAATGTAGATGGTATGTAGTTAAGTTTTTACTTGTTAAAAATAGTCTCAGTGCATGCTTTTATTGATACATTAGTCGAGATAACCAAGCTATCTATTGTAGTAAACCCTGAAATCTAAGTCATTTTGAAATTACAAGGTTTGTTTTGTTTTAATCAATCACAGTCATACTGGATCAGTCAGCTTTTCTTCATTGGTCTCTGTCAAGCAGTGACTCTGATTTCCAGGGTCCTTTTGTCTTATGATGTGACCATCTTAAAAACATGCCTCCAGGGTCACTGTGGAAGGGGAATAGAGATTGAGGCAATATTATAGGGGTGGGACGGGGGCGGGTAGCATTTTATTGCTAGACCTGGAAATAGTATATATTACTTTCACCTACATCCTATTCACCAGAATTCAATGACATGGCCCTAATAAAATGCATGAGAATTTGTAAAGTATAGAGATAGAACTCCAGTGTGCCTACATAAAGGAAAACAAAATGGCGTTTGGTGAACACATAACATGGTCTCTGCCACAACTGGGAAGAAATCAACTTCTTTGAAGGCTGAGTGAAAAAGCAGAAAGTACAACTGGGTTGTAAATATGTGCAGTTTTGTGCAAAATATAAAGTGTTCCTAATTCAGTGAATACATTCCCTCTTCTACTTAAGGAATTATTAGGGTTTAGCAACTGCTAGTTTGCATTAGGTTAGTCTTAGAGCCAAGTCAAAGGAGAAAGAGTTATTAAATTGCCCATGCATTCCAAAAACTGAATGGTACTTGGGTGTTATCCAAGTAGAGTCTTGATTCTATTTTTATGAATTTACAGATAATCCTCAGTCCAAATTGAGAGTCCTGAAGTTATAAGAAGCAAACAGATAAGGGTCATACATGTTTCCTATCACGTATAAAATTAAACTGGAAATCAATTGATCTAGGTATGCCTAGCTTTAGATTCTTGCAATAGAAGAATAGGATTGATCTATGAGAATTTAGGAAATATTAAACTTCTGGTACTGGATATGATGGAATAATTGGGATTAGAACTCCTTTCCTGCCATAAGTAACTATTAAACTGAACAAAATATACAAAACAACTGTTTTTAGGCATTGGACAATACATAGTACATGCCTACAATCACTGGAAAAAAAAACACAAAAAAACAAGGGAGTTCCCTGGTGATGTAGTGGCTAGGTTTCAGCGCTCTCAGTGCTGCATGCAGCCTGGGTTCAATTCCCAGCCAGGGAACTACCCCCCCCCCCCCCCCCCCCCCCCGCTGCCAAACACACACACACACACACACACACCCACCCACACACACACACACACACAAAACAAAACAAAACAAAAAAAAGAAAAGAAAAAAAAGAGAAGCACAAGATAAGAGCTCTATACTCAACCTGTGGGTGTTCTCCAAATCATTTGTGGGTAATTGGAGCAGTTAAATGGATTGGGGATTGGGGTTGCTAAAGTAGTTGTAAATTGCATTAGAAGGTACATAGAAAGGAGGGAGCCACAAAAAAGTAGCACCAGGAATCTGCATAGACGTTTCCCTTGGGCCCTTGGCTAAATTCTAAGCTGCATAGGAGCTAGACAACACTCTGCAAAAGCACCAGGGAATAACAACTGGAGAAGCTAAAAGCAAACCTAGATTTCAGAAGTTGCACAATGCTGTGAAGCATTGGAGTTCCGGCCTAGTGGAGAGATCTTATTGAAACTCTCAAAAGGTCATGCTGTAGGTTTAAGAACTATACCATATAAGTAAGGGCTAAACCCTAGAACTAAGAAAAAATTTAAAATACACCTGCAGTAAAAGCCTAAAATAATCCTCAGCAAAATCAAAGTGATCTACTAGTACTTTAACTTTCTGCCAGAACAAAATTCCACGCTCTTCAGAGGAAGATAACAAAATCCAAAGTCTTTCTATGTCTAACATAAGATTTAAAAATTACTGGAAGTGTGAAGAAGCAGGAAAAAACTGGCCCATAATCAAAAGAAAAAAAATGGTCAGTTGAAGAGATTCACAAATGATTGAGATACTGAAGTTAATGAAGAAGGACTTTAAAATTATAAATATATATTTTTAATTTTAATGTCTTTCTCCCTGTTGAGGGAGGCTTCATATGAAATCACAGCTCCAGATGGCAGCTTGACTACTACCTCATGAAAGAGCTTGACCCACATCAGCTAAGCCAAACACAGATTCCTGACACACACATACTGTGACATAGTAATGTTTCAGCCACTAAAATACTTAAAGCAAAAGATTGAAGAAGAAATGGCAGAAAAGATGGGTTGATTACATCAGAGAAAGGAAAACTTTCTCTGTTTTCTTTCTCTGTCTATGAATTTGATGATTCTAGGTACTTCACATGAATGAGTGAAAATTCCAAAACTGAAAGATACAAGATCTGAAATAAATCTACTGAATGGGCTTAATCACAGATGAACACAACAGAAGAATCAGTGAACTTAGGCTAATGGAAATTAGTTAAATTAAAGCATAGACAGGAAGTCAAAGGTGAAAAAATAGGACAGGATGCTAGTGGGATAGTAGCAAATGATTTACTGTATAATGGAGAAAGGATGAAGTACAAGAAATATTTGATGATATAATAGCTTGAATTTTTCTAATTTTATGAGAGACACAACCTATAGATCCAAGAAATTCAGAGAATCTTAAGCAGAATAAATTCTTTGAAGACTACACCAAGACACATTATAGTCAAACTGCTAAAAACCAGAGATAAACTTTAAAACATCCAGAGGGAAAAGACATAATACATTTAGAAGTACAAAAAGTAAGAATGTTGGTTGACTTTTTATCAGAAAAAAATGGAAGCCAAAATGGAATGACATCTTTTAAAATTACGAAAGAAAAAACAACCTATCAACCTGGAATTCTGTCTCCAGTAGAAATATCCTTCAAAATTGAAGGTTTTCATATCACTCTTGTCAGCCGAATTCAGCTGGCACAATCAGTTGGTCAAGGTCAAGGATTTGGCTGACATGAAAAGATAGTTTATATATTTAGAAGATTGATTACATACAGGATTGACAGGTAATACATGAGGATAATGGGGACTAGGTTTTCAATGTTAGAGAAGGAAGTACAATACATTTGTTAAATTTACAGTGGAGAAACATGACATGTGCCATCTTCTTTATTGTGGTAAAATCTACGTAATGTAAAATTTTATCATTTTAACATTTTAAAATGTACAGTTCACTGGCATTAAATATATTCACATTGTTGTCCAGCTATCACCATTGTCTATTCCCAGAAACTTTTCATCTTCTCAAAGTAAAATTCTGTACCTATTAAAGAATAACACCTCATTCCCCACCCCCATAGCCCCTGACAAGCACCATTCTTCTTTCTCTGTCTATGAATTTGATGATTCTAGGTACTTCACATGAATGAGATCACACAGCATTTGTCTTGTTATGATTAGCTTATTTCACTTAGCATAATATCTTTAAGGTTCATCAGTGTACTAGCATGTTTCAGAATTTCCTTTATTTGTAAGGCTGAATAATACTCAATTGTATGTATGTACCACATTTGTTTATTCATTCATCCATTGATGGACTTGGGAAGCAACTTGAGTTGCTTCCATATTCTTCCTGTTGTGAATAATACTGTCATGAATGTAGGTATACAAATATCTTTTTGAGACCCTGCTTTCAACTCTTTTGGGTATATACCTAGAAGCAGAATTGCTGAATCGCATGGTAATTCTATGTTTAATGTTTTGAGGAACTACCATATTTTCCATAGTGGCTGCACCACTTTATAGTCCCTCTAGTGGGGCACAAGTGTTCCAATTTTTCCACATCCTCTCCACCAGGTGTTATTTTATGTTTCATTTTTATTTTAATAATGGCCATCCTAATGAGTGTGAATGTTATTTCATTGCGATTTTGATTTGTATTTCCCTAATGATTAGTGAGTGATGCTGAACTTATTGAGTATTTGTACATCCTCTTGGAGAAATGTCTATTCAAGTTCTTAAGCCTATATTTGAATAGGGTTGTTTGTTTTCTTTTTGTTGAGTTATAAGTGTTCTTTATGAATTTTTTTATATGAGCACCTATCAGATACAGGATTTGAAAATATTTTCTTCTATTCTGTAGGTTTACTCATTATTCTGTTGATTGTATCCTATGATGCACAAAAGTTTTAAACTTCGATGTAGTCTTGTCTAATTTTTCTTTTGTTGCTTTTTGTACTTTTTGATGTTGTTTTGAGGAATCACTGTTCAAATCCAATGTCATGAGGCTTCTCTTATGTTTTCCTGAAAGAGTTCATAGTTTTTGCTCTTACCTTTAAGTTGTTGATTCAATTGGAGTTAATTTTTGCATATGATATGAGGGAAGGGTCCAATTTCATTCTTTTGCACATGAACATCCAATTTTCCCAACACTATTTATTAAGAAATGTCTGTTCCCTGTTCATTGGTCTATTCTGACTGTTTATGTAAGCATTGTTTTGGGCTCTCTATTCTATTGTGTTGCTCTATATGTTTGTCTCTATGGCTGTACCACACTGTTTTGATTACTGTAGCTTTGTAATTGGGAAGTGTGAGTCCTCCCACTTTGTTCTTTTTTTTCAAGATTGTTTTGGCTATTTAGGGACATATACTATCTATTTACTAAGTAGTAAAGGTTAACATTAGTAATAATGAGAACAATTGACCCTGTTTGCCTCCTGATAGCATGCACTGAGGGCACAGCATCACTTATTGCTCACAAACAAAAATCTCTCTTGAAAAATGAGGATATATCAGACAAACCCAAATGAACAATATTCTACAAAATAACTGGCATGTTCTCTGCAAAAATGCCAAAGTCATCAAAGATAAAAGCAGAGGTAATCTTCCAGATTGAAAGAAATTAAAGAGACATGATAGCTAAAAGCAACATGTGATTCTGGATTGGATTGTAGACTTATAAAGAACATTATCAGAATAATCAGTGAAATTTGAGTGGGATCTATGGATTAGATGATACCATTATTTCAATGTTAATTCTCCAAACCTGGGTCATTACATCTATAACTTACTTTCAAATGGTTAAAATTATGAGGACTGTCCAGAAAAAAATTCAGCTATAAATGCCTCTATATTTCATATTACATGGTCAGATACTTTCTGAACAACCCTTGTATTATATATATCATACCAGATTATATTATGTATACTGTAAAAGTTATAATATGTAAAATGTATATAAACATAGAGACAGAGAGAAAGAGGAGGGAGAGGGAGAGAGAGAGAGAGAGAGAAATGAATAAGCAAATGTGGCAAAGCTTTAACAATTAAAATTTACCAGTTAAAAAAAGTACTTGGGAATTCTTTGTAATATTCTTGCAATTTTCTGTAAGCTTAAAATTAATTCAAAGTAAAGCTTTTTAAACAGAAAAATTATAGCCAAATATAGGCATTTTCAGAAAAACAAAAGCTGAGAGAATTTGTTGGCAGTAGACCTGCACTGCAGGAAATACTTGGGAAGTTCCCAGAACAGAATAGAAATGATCCCAGATGGGAGCCTGCATCTGCAAGAAGGAAGAAGAGCACTAAAAATGGTATGATTTCTAAACTACACGTTCAGACTTGTAATTCAATATGGTAGATTAAGCACAAGTGTTTAGCTCCTCTCGGTCCAACCCCCTAAAAATTACTATAAAGGATAAAGTTATAAACTACAAAAATAAATAGAAGGCGTCAGTTGATCAGAGGTTTTAATAAATATCTGGAGACTGAAAGTGGGGGATGGAGGGCGTATTGAGTGAGACAGTGAGGGAAAACCCACTTAAAGGATGTATGGAGAGTATTGTAGTAGAGAAGACTACAACTACTACTCAGAATCCTGGAGAGAGGTTCAGGGCTCAGAAGTGCCAGGTCTGCAGAGTCAGTAAAATATGGAGTTGAACACAGGAGTTCCTGGAAAATGTGTAGGCAGAACATTCAGCACATACACATCAGTGAGAAGACTTAAGATCTACTCTCTGAGTAAATTTCAACAATATATTAATAATACAGTATTATTAACTATAGTCACCACTCTTACCTTATAACTGAAAGTTTGTACGCTTTGGCCAATACCCTGCAATTTCCTTCAATCATAGCAGCCACCATTCTTCCCTCTGATCCTATGAGTTACACTTTTTTTTTAGATTCCACATAGAAATGATATCATACAATATTTGTCTTTCTGTGTCTGACTTATTTTACTTAACATAATGTCCTTCAGGTTTATTCATGTTGTCTCAAATAACAGGATTTCCTCTTTATGGTTGAATGATATTCTATTCTATATAATTTCACAATGTATACATATATTAAAGCACCATGCTGCACACCTTAAAAAACAAAATAATTACATCGCACCACTTAATATATACAATTTTTGTTTGTCAATGATATTTCAATAAAGCTGGTGGGGGCAGAAGAATTTAAACAAATACATAAAACCAAAAAGAGAGAGAGAGAGAGAGAAAGAAAGAAAAGGACATACATTTTTGTTAATACATTGGGCGATGAGCATGTGAGTTAGTGCCTCAGACAAAGCATAGCCCTCCTCATTCCATCTTATAAGGTCAGTTAAGGAGAAAACCACAGGCCCAAAATAGAGTCACTTGTGCTAAAACCCGTGATACCAAACCTAGATTACCTGACCTAATTGCACTCTCAGTCTTCAGCAGAAATGTAATCTTAACAAGCTCGTTTGGAAATTTCTGATCAATTCCAGTGAGGTAGTCTGTCAAGTGGGCCCCATCACCCATAGGAGGAAGAAGTAATCTGCATGATAAAACCCTTGGTGTTACCTTCCCCCTGCAAAATATGTCCTGGTCTGAAAAATCATCCTTTCTTTTCTTTTGCTAATAACTCCCTTTCCACACATTCTTCCTATAAAAATCTTGCATTTTTGTATAAACCCTTGGAGTGCCCTTCTAGTCGCTAGCTGGGATACTGCCTGACTCATGAATTGTTTAATAAAGAGAATCAGATCTTTACATTCATTCAGTTGAGTTCTTCAATGGGTCCAAAGTTTAATGGTTGCTCCCTATCTGTTCATCTAAAGTGACACCTGCATGGTGACGCCTGCCTGGTGACTGTCATGGACACAGAACGGATGATGAACTTTCATAGTCTCATTCTTAAATATTGATGGGCAACCAAAAATTTTTGGAGCAAGAAATGGCAATATTAAATAAAAACAAAGCAAAAGTTACTCCTTAGGGTTGGTTCATAGAGAAACAACTTTTAAAAAATTTGTAATTATAGTCCTCAGATATATTTATCTATCTATCTATATCTATAGATAGATAGATAGATACAGATATAGATCTATATCTATATCTGTATTTGTCTATCTATCTATCTAGAGAGAGAGAGAGAGAGAGAGAGAGAGATCCCAGAATACAAAAGAATTGAAATTAGGTTTTCAAACTGATATCTGTACACCCATATTCTTAGCATTGTTCACAGTAGCCAAAAGGTAGAAGTAACATCAGTGTCCATTGATAGATGAACATAAACAAAACGTGGTATATACTATTAAAAAACAAAATTCAGCCAAGTAAATTTGATGATCTAATTGGCCTTATTAAGAGATTCATCAGTTAGGCAGCATCCCATCTAGCAAGTAGAAGGGCACTCCGAGGGGTTATACAAAATGGAAGTTTTTTTTATAAGAAGAAGGTATAATAGGGGAGTTACTAGCAAAAGAAAATAATTATTTTTAGACCAGAATATCTTCTTTTGGGACAAGGGAATGGCAAGGATTTTTATCACTCAGATTGCCTCTTCTTTATAATGAGGTATGATGGAGAGGGCCCACGTGACAGGTTACTTCACTGGTGTTAATCAGAAAATTCCAGTTGATGAAGACTATGTTTCTGGAGAGGTTCAAATAGCAATCAGGTCAGATATTAAATCTAGTTTGGTATCAAGGGCTTTAGCACAAATGACTCCATTTTGGTTTTCTCTTTCACGATATCTACAATGGCATTTAAAAAAAAAAATGTCAATGTAAGCAAGGGCCAAACCTGTTGAGAATTTTTATAAGAGTTTATCTGAGTGAAAACTGACAACAGTTGCCTGGAAGCAAGGTTTCAAATGCTGGGTCAGGATGGTGGAGTAGGTAAATGCTGTGCTCACCTCTTCGCAGGACTGCATCAATTACAACTGAACTATAGAACAACCATCACCGAAAAACACCTAAAGTCTAGCTGAACTGAAGCCCTTTAACTACAGACATACAGAAGAAGCCATCTCAAGACTCATAGGAGAGCCAGAGGCATAGACGGGGCTGGTCCCAAACCCATGTGTGACGATTACAAATTGTAGGGATATCTCAGTGCAGAGCTACTTCCGGAGGAGTGAGAGGTCCCAACCCCACACCAGGCTCCCCAGCCCAGGGTTTCAGTTCTCAGGTGAGAAGGCCCCATAACTTCTGGTTGTAAAAACCAGCAGAGATTGTGGCTGAGTGAGACAGAGGGTGGCTGCAGTCCTAGGCACTACTCACCTTAAAGATCATTTTGCTCTCTCTGGATTCTTAATGCAGCTGGTTTAGCACTTTTCATTTCATAAAGGCCTTTAGTAGGCCAGGACATCTCTGTATACAGCTTCTGTGATTAATGTCAGCTCAATCCTGGGAAAATTGTTTGTAATTACTGCTGGCTCTGAACACCCATATCTGGTATTTAGTTATTGTACAGACCTTATCACTATTAGTCTGAATAAATAGCCTCTTAGATCCTCTAAGTGAGACCTAGGAGGTATACAGGGTCTGGCAGAATAACACCCTTTTTATGAGCTGGTAATCTATACCAAATCATATATTACAAAATCATAAGCATGTAATTCTGTAACATAACAATATTTTAACTGCTTTTAAAGGGTGTTACTTCTGTTGAACCTGTATTTATTCAACTAGAGAGAAATTGAAGGTTATGAAATAATCTACTGATTTGTGGAGTGTCCTCAGTGGCTTCTTGGGACTATCCTCTCAGCCATTAGGGACAGCAACAAAGACCACACAGTATGAGTGATATCTACCGAGATAAATTTTTTTCTCTGGAGGTTCTCTCCACAGCCCTAGTATGGGAGGAATCCTGCTCTAGATTCTATTCCCTGGTCTGCTGTTCTTCTACTAGTATGGCCCTTAGTTTCTTTGTCTATAAAAACCAAGAATCCCTACTCATCTCATGGAATTATTGAGACTACAAAATGAGAACACATATGTGAACATGTTTTGTAAACTACATGGGACTTATAAATACAGCAAGGCAGCAACTCTACCTCTGAGTGGCAAGAAAACATTGTCCCTGATTCACATACAAACTTTGGAGGAGTCCAGAGTACCCTAGAATACAGTATACACTATCAGCCTAAGAAGTCTTGGGCAGCTAATGCCTCAGGCACTCAACTCCTGAGTGGCCCAAACTCTCAGAGTTCCCTTCAGCCAGCAGCTAGAGGACTCTTAAGCAAGGGACAGATTCTATTATAAAACTCACCATTTCCCAGGAGGTCAGGGCTGGGCCCAGCGATACCCTAACCTGTAAGGGCTGGTCTCCATTTTGTTTTCAATTTAGGAAAAACTGTGGTGATGAACACAGTTTATTTCCAGGGTCACTTTTATGTTCCCATTTCCTTTTCACACTCTCACTCTCTCTGTCACTTATTTTATCTGTTTCAGCATTTACACATACACACCCCTAAAAAAAAGAGATACATTCTATACCAGTTCGGATGAGCTAAGTTTGTCTATAGGACCACACAATCCCTGACTCTCAGTAGAATAACCACTTATTAATTCCATACCAGTTATTTCTCACTCATTGACCCTGGACAGTTTAGGTTAATAGGGAAGGCTCACTTTATCTCAGTCTCTCACAGACCCAGTTGACAAAGGTGCCATCTCTATTAATACTTCCATTGTAAATCAGGCAGAAGAGAGCCAGGCAAACCACATGCTGGGTTGTAAAGCTTTTACCCAAAAATGATATTTCCACTCATGTTGCATTGACTAAAGCAAGTTCTAACTTTAATGGAATCAGAGAAATATAACCGTATCATTGCCTAATCAGTGGTGTCTAAACTTCTGACTTCCTGGGCCACATTGGAAGAAGAATTGTCTTGGGCCACACATAAAATATACTAACACTAAAGATAACTGAGGAGCTAAAAAAAAAAAAAGAGAGAGAGAGAAAATGTTGCAAAAAAGTCTTATAATATTTTAATAATTTGTGTTGGGCTGCATTTGAAGCCATCCTGGGCTGCAGCTTGGACATGCCTGGCCTAAATGGAGAATAGAAGTATTTCTTAGACAGTACTAATCACAAGCGTGCCTCTTGTGGTAAGGTAGAATAATGCTTCAAAGATGTCTGCATCCTTAGATTATGTCAAGTTATGTGGCAAAAGGGAATGATGTTGCAGATGGAATTAAGGGTGCTAATCAGCTGACATTAAAATAGGGAGATTATCCTTGATTATCCAGATGGGCTCAATGTAATCACAGGGAGAATGTAGAAGAGAGAGGCAGTAGAGAACAGTCAGAGAAAGACATGTGACATCAGAAGCATGGTCAGAGAGGTGTAATGTGGTTTGGCTTTGAAAATGGAGGAAGGGGACCATAAACAAAGGAGTGTAGGCAGACCCTTGAATCTGGAAGAGGCACAGAAACAGATTCTTCTGGAGTCCCCAGAAGGATTTCAGCCCTGCTGACACATTGATTTTAATCATTAGACACACGTCAGACTTCTGAACTACAGAACTATAAGATAATAAATTTGTGTTGTATTAAATTATTAAATTTGCATTATTTTTATAGCAATAACTCGGCTGTCTTTTTCACCCTTTACCCAAACCAAGCAGTTATTCACGTAGGGTAGTTAATCATGAAAACATCGGTTTGTGCACATGGTTCTGGCAATCCATTGGCACAGGATGATTTTGAGTTCATTTGTCGAGTACATGAAAAGCTTTTACATATTAAATATCTTTGAATTCTCTAAAAAATTCAAAATCTGTATACAAGTAAGATTAGTATCTCCAATTCATTAAGGAAACCGACTCAGAAGGTCAAGCCCTAAATCGAACGTCACACTGACTATATAACCAGGTAAATGAACTTCAGTTGTGAGCGGCGGGAGGCGCGCTGGAGGCCTTTTGAGCTCTTTCGGCCACCTTCGCCAGAGTCTGCGCGCTTCCTCTATTTGTGCGCCTGCGCGCTGCTGGAGCGTCGTCCATTTCTCCGTCTGAAAGGACGTTAAGGTGAGTTGTGTCTCTTGAGTATTTCGTTTGGGTACCCATAACTGCCGCCTCCTGCTCCCTGCTCTCGATCAGCCTTGGATTTGGGCCGTGACTCAGCACTCTGCGGTCGGGGAGCCTCGGACCTCTCGCCCGTGTCGACCCCCGTGCGACCCCGCTGCTACCTCAGGAGGGCGGCTGGGGTCTCGCGGGGTCGCGTGAGCTGCCGGGGCCTGGAGGAACTCTCCCGGCTTCGGAGGCAGCCCGCTCTGTCCCAGTATCCGCTGTGTTTTTCCCCAGTCAGTGTGACCTTGGCTGGGTCATTTGACCTGTCTGGCCTCAATGTTTTCACCTATAAAAAGGGAGTGGGTTTACTTAGCTGTCATGAGGCGTGAAGGTTAGTAGGGTGAGCCGCCAGCAACGCTGGCGCTGGGTCGGTGTTCCTTGTGTGGTAGTGTTTGTGAAGGGTCATGGTGCCTGTGGCATCAGGGAAGACCCGGTGTTACTGCAGCTTCCCTCCTGCGCCCACGGTATTTCCACAAACCCCCCTCCTTTTCCCTGGCCGTGTTAGCGGTAGGTCTGCGGGGTAGGCCCACGCGCTGCGGCCCTGGGGCCCTGGGGCCCTGGGCTCCGGCCAGGACGCGCAGTGCTCACCAGGTGAGCCCTCGAGGGGACTGCTGAGTACCCCAGTTTCCTTATCAATAAAGTGGAAATGGTAACATTTCATAGGGCTATCTGGAAGATTAAACGAATTGATAAGTTTGTAGAAGAATAAAAGCTGTAAATGGGGTCGCGCTTGCCAATCTAGACCCTCTGCTTACCTTTCTAGTAGTTCGGAGAGATGTTTGTAGTTTTTCATTGAACGTATACTATTTTGTTGCAATTATTTAAGTTTGTTGTTCTTAAGCACGTGAGAGGGAGGAAAATAAGATGAAGCAGGTGTGCGAGTTCATAACAAGTCACCCCAAGATGTGCTTCAGTGCTGTACAGATTTTTCTGAGCTAAGGGCGATTTTAGCTTCAGGCTCCAGAGAAACTTACGCCTCTCCCTTTGACTACCTAAAAGAACTTGAATTAGGTGCTTTACTTAAAAGAGATTATCAGTGACAATCTTTTGAACCACCTGTATAGCAGGGCAAACTTTTATCTGCTCTTACTCATCCCGCCTTGATCCTTTGAAGCCCCCAAGTGTACTACCTCATCCCTGGCTCAGGATGTCTTATATACACCTAGATCCCCCATCCTTTCTTTAAACCTCTTGTGCATGTGGGATCGCTCACCCTTGGTAGGGTACCCACATATGAATGTATTGAATTTGGTTATTTTCTTTTGCTAATTTGTCTCATGTCTATTTGATTATTAGAACAGCTGGAAGAACCTTGACTATAGAGGAGTTGGTTCTTCCTGCCCAAGGTGAAGTCATTAAACATATTAGGCTTTGTGGGAGGAGTTAGTCCACTATCCATCCTTCCTGTACCTCTCTTAAGGTACTAAAATGCATGATGCATAAGAATTAATTGTTCTAATAATTTTATTATTTTATCTACCAGGGAGAATATAGCTACCATGTCTTCCAGTGCTTTGGCAAAACCTCAGATGCGTGGCCTTCTGGCTAAGCGTCTGCGAGTTCATATTGTTGGAGCGATCATTGTATCCCTGGGGGTTGCAGCCTTCTATAAGGTATGTTTGATTTTTACTTTGTGCTGCTTGTGGTCCAAAAAAATGTGTTTTAAGTTTAAAAATGTATTCTGTTTGCATAGGTAAGTTAAAGTCTTAAAGAAACCCTTTAAATGTGCTTCCTTCCTCTGACCCTTCTTCCACTCACCTCATGTAACAGTTAAGTACCTGACTCCCCACGTAGCTTGTCTTCCATCTTTAAATGAAGTTTTGTTAGTTCTAGGGATACCATAACAAAGTACCACAAACTGGGTGGATTAAACAATAGAAATTTATTTTATTTTCTGTTCTGGAGGCTAGAAGTCCAAGATCAAAGTGGCTGCAGAGTTGATTTCTGAGGCCTCGCTTCTTGGCTTGTAGATGGCTATCTTTGTCCTTACCTGGTCCTTTGTATTAATCCTGTCTCTGTCTGAATTTTTTTCTTATAAGGATGCTTGTCATACTGGATTAACCCCTCCCCTGACAAAGAGCTCAATTTAATTATCTCTGAAGGCCATGTCTCCAAACACGATTTAGCACATAACACAGGCTGTATTTGTTTTATTTAGGCAGAGGGATGGGGAAGGCAGTAGTTCTGTTTGGCATTGTTAAAATAAAAATTAGTTGATTATATTTAAAGATATATTTGGCTTTATTAAGCAGTTCATGAATTGGGTAGCTTCCCATTTAGCTACTAAAAGGGAGGTCCCAGTTTTGTCCGAAATGGAAGGCTTTTATAGAAAAGAAGGGTGGGGTGAGGAATCTATTAAAAAAAAAAAAGAAAGGTTACTTTTAAACCAGGACCTTTTTTTGTGCAGAAGAGCATGGCAAGATTTTTTTTTTATCATGCAGATTGCTTCTTTCTATGGAAAGAGATGGAGAAGGCCATGAAACCTATTACTGTACTGCTGCTTGACCAGAAAACTTGACTGGTTAATTAAGATGGTTTCCAGAAGAGGTTGCAACAACACTTAGGTCAGGTGTTAATCTAGGTTTGGTATACCGGGCTTTAGCACAAGTGACTCCCATTTTGGGCCACTGGCTTTTTTAACAGCACTTTGAAGAATTGTTGCCATAGAATTATGTTTTAACTCTTTGCCTTCTGTAGATTTTAACATTATGCCTTTTAAAAAAGTTTATTTATTATTGCAAAATAATACACAACAAAATTTAACCATTTTTAAATTAATTGGTACTAAATACATTCATACTGTTGTGCAGTCTTTTAGATTTCTAGGCATCTTGCGTTGACTATTGCCAGTCTGCAAACCCCCTTCCCCAGCACACAGACTTCCAACAAAAGGAATAATTAACTCCCTAGGCAAGGAGGGCCCCTCTTGCTGAGTAGTTTCCCTGAGGCTTCTTTCTCTTTCCTTGCTGTGTGTCATTGGCCTTCACACTTTGTCTTAGGAAATAGAGGGTTCAAGTTAGAGATGAACACACATTGTGATTTATATTGTCTTTACATACTCAATTTCTAAATACCTAAATAATAAACCCTAATGGGATATGCTACTTTTTAGTTTGCTGTGGCTGAACCAAGGAAGAAGGCATACGCCGATTTCTACAGAAATTATGATTCAATGAAAGACTTTGAGGAGATGAGGAAGGCTGGTATCTTTCAGAGTGCAAAGTGATTTCAGAGTGTAAAGGTAATGTGATTATTTGAAGTTGCTGTTTAAAAACATTTTAAAATTGTGGTAAAATAACAGAATTTACCATCTTAACTATTTTTCAGTGTACAGTTTAATACTGTTAAGTATAATCACATTGTTATACAGCCAGTTTCCAGAACTTTTTATCTTGCAGAACTGAAACTCTGTATCCATTAAACATCTTTCCATTCCTGGCAACCATTATTCTGCATCATAGTATTTGTCTTTTTGTGATTGACTTATTTCACTTAATGTCATGTCCTGAAGGTTCTTGTGTCAGAATTTCCTTTCTAAGACCAAATATTGCATTTTATTTGTATACCACATTTTGTTTATTCATTGCTTCCATCTTTTGACTTGTGAATAGTGCTGCTATGATGTATATAAATCTCTCTTTGATACTCTGCTTTTAGTATTTTTGCGTAAATATCAACAGTGGAATTGCTAAATCATAATGATGATTCCATTTTTAATCATTGATTTATTTATTTTTGTTGTTAGACTTATTGGAGTGACATTGGTTAGCAAGAATTACATAGGTTCCAGGTGTACAGTTCTACAGTGTATTTTTAATTTTTAAAGGATCTGTCATACTGCTTTATATAGTGACTGCACCATGTTACACTCTACCAACAGTGCGGAAGTGTTGCAGTTTCTTCACATCCTTGCCAACACTGTTTTCTGTCGTTTTCATCGTCCCCATCCTAATGGGTGGGAGATGGTATTTATTTCATTGTGGTTTTCATTTACATTTCCATAATGGTTAATGATGTTGAGCATCTTTTGTCCTGCTTATTGACCATTTGTATATGTTATTTGGGGAAATGTCTATGCTAGCTAGTCCTTTGCCCGTTTTTAATTCAATTGGGTTTTTTTTGAGTTATAGAAGATCCATAAACCCTTTAAACCCTATATGATTTGTAAATATTTTCTGTAGATTGCCTTTTCCTGTTGATTATGTCCTTTGATGAACAGACATTTAAATTTTGATTGGGTCTAATTTATGTAATTTTTCTTTTGTTGCCTGTGCTTTTGGTGTCATCCAGGAAATCATTTGCTGAATCCCGTCATGTGACTATCTGGTTTTCTCAACAGCATTCGTTAAAAAGACTGTATCCTCTCCCCACCGGATGGTCTTGGGACCTTTGTGGATAATTTTTAATTGTATTTTCCAGGGTTTATTTTTGAGCTCTCTTGTATTGGCATTGGTTTATATTTGTCTTTATGCCAGTACCACACTAGTTTGATTACTGTAGCTTTATAGTAAATTTTGAAATCGGGAAATGGTAGCCTTTAACTTTGTCTTTTTTGTGATTACTTTGGCTGTTTAGGGTCCCTTGATAGTACTTACAAATTTTAGGATGGCTTTTTCTATTTATGTACAATTCTGGTGGGATTTTGCTAGGGATTGCATTATATGTGTAGGTCACTTTGGGTAGTATGGACATCTTTTTTGTTTGTTTGTTTGTTTTTTTATTTTATTTTTTTTTGCATGTGGATATTTCCCTGGCTGGGAATCGAACCCAGGCCGCAGCGCTGACAGCGCCAGCGCCGAAGCCTTAAGCCACTACACCACCAGGGAACTCCCTAGTATGGACATCTTAACAGTTGTAAATATTCCAGTTCATGAACACAAGCTGTCTTTCCATTTATTTGTGTCTTTAATTTCTTTCAGCAATGTTTTGTAGTTTTGTAGTAAACTAGTCTTTTGCCTCTGTGAAGTTTATTACTGAGTATTTTATTCTTTTTGATGGCTATTGTAATGGGAATTGTTTTAATTTTCTTTTATATTGGAATTCCCTGGTGGTGAAGTGGCTAGGCTTCAGTGCTGTCAACGCTGCGGCCTGGGTTCAATTCCCAGCGAGGGAACTACCCCCATAAAAAACAACAACAAAAACAAACAAACAAAAATTTTCTTTTATGATTAATCATTGTTAGTGTAGAGAAATGCATCTGATTCTTGTTTGTTGAAATTGTATCCTGCAGCTTTGCTGAGTTAGTTTATTCTCTTGTGAGAAATTTTTAGGGTTTTCTATATATAAGATCACATCATCTGAAAACAGGTAGTTTTACTTCTTCCTTTCCAATTTGGATGTCTTTTATGTTGTTTTCTTGAGTTATTGCTCTGGCTAGAACTTCTAGTGCTATGTTGAATAGAAGTGGTAAAAGTGACCATCCTTGTGTTGAATCCTTGTATTCCAGGAGTAAATCCCACTTGATCATGATACAGAAACTTTTTTTTTTTAAATGTGGGTAGTTTCCTGGCAGCGTTGACAGCGCTGAAACCTTAGCCACTACACCACCAGGGAACTCCTATACAGAAACTTTCTTTTTTTTTTTTTTTTTTTAATGTGGGTAGGTCATGATAAATTCTGGTTGCTAGCATTTGGTAAGGATTTTTGCATCCATATTCATCAGGGATATTGTTCTGTCTGGCTTTGGTATGAGGATAATAATGCTGCCCTTATAGAGTGTTTTGTATTCTTTAATGAGATGATCAATCAAATGTGGCCACAAAAGGAGATATAGAAGTTCAGGAAAATATGGTAGGGGCAGTCTCTCCCCACTCAGAAGTGTATTTTAAGATGTCAGAATATCTTGATACACAGAAAATAGTAATATGCAGTACATCAAAGTGTTCCCTCAAGTTTTCTGGAAGACCTTGAGGAGGATTGGTGTTAATTCTTTAAATGTTTGGTAGAATTCACCTGTGAAGCAATCTGATCCTGGGCTTTTGATAACTGATTCAGTTTCCTTACTAGTTATAGGTCTGTTTATATCATCTATACCTGATTTCATTTCTTTATAGGTGTGTGTTTCTAGGAATTCATTTCACATAGGTTATTTAACTTGTTGACAGCACAATTGTTTATAGTATTTTATAATCCTTTTATTTCTGTAAAATAAAATTTCATTTCTATTTTTAGTTAGTCTACTATTATCATCAGAAAAGATACTTTGTATGATTTCAGTCTTTTACAATCAATTAAATCTTTTTTTAATGGCCTAACATGGTCTATCCTAGAGAATGTTCCATATGCAGTTGAATATTTTGTTTTTTTGTTTTGTAGAGTTTTGTAGGGTAGAATGTTCTGTATCTGTTAGGTCTGATTAGTAGTAGGTTCAAGTCATGTTTTAAGATGTATTTTGTTTACAAACTGAGATGATGCATGTTACTCATTTTCATGAAAAAGTATGTAAGTATAGGAAATTCTATGTAGTAAACTTTAGAAATTGATACAGTAAGTATTTGCTACTTTTTTCCTATGGCAATACTACTGTCATTTAGAGCATAAATAACTACTAAAATACTGGAAAATACTTTTTCTATGAACAAGGTTGGTACATTAAAAATAGACTTAGCATGTCCTTGTAATAATGAGCATTAATGCTGCCTTAATTTTCCCTAAGATTTGCATTATTCAGTTAGTGTTAAAATTTTAAAAATAGTTAGCACAGGTTAAAGTAGCTATAAAAATACAGCATTTCAACATTGTTTATGTTGTGAAGAGTGCCCTCTAAGGTAGAGGAGAGTAACTGTAATGATAATGTATGGATTTGCTGCCCTGTGATCCTTATTTTAAGTGGAGAGCAAGAGCATTGGAGGTTAATGGAAGAACTTGACAGGCTGTTCTTCAGGTCATTTCAGAGACTGTGGCTGCTCTTTTTGCTCTTCTACATCCTTGAAGATGTGTCAAGACATAAAGGATGACTTGGTAGCAGAAAATATATTGGTCATCCGTCTGAACCATTCCATGTCTTTGTAGTCTTATGCAGTGCACTAAATCAGAGATGTAAAATTCAAGATCTTGATCGATTAATCCTAGAACCACATCTGTATATGCCAGCGCTGCAGTCTGTGATGTTTGGGCCTGATCTGTCATTGTGTCTCATTTAAGAGCTATAAAAGTGAGCAAGTTGTCTGGCTGAGGTGGTATATTGTGGTCTGGCCAGGTAGTGAAATTCAGATGAGAAATATGTCACACCTTTCCTGTCTGAATATCTTCTAGGGTCATTGTCCTTACTAAGGCCCTTCAACTGCTGCATTCTTACAAGAGCCGGCCAAACCCTGTTCCTGAACATTGTGTTTTTGCCCAGAATGTTAGGCCAGTAGTGCTGGCATTTTATTTTTTTCCCTTTTTACTTGGGTCATCATGGCTGTTACTGGATTTTTGTTCCCAAATCACTTCCTAGAAATCTCCAGTAGTTGTAGGGAGAGGTCCTTGGCAGGCAATATAAATGAACTTTTTTTCCTACTGGTATCTTAGTGAAGCTGGTGGTGATATATCCATCTTCATTTCCCAAGAAGCACTCTTATAGCAGCATAGGGAGGTTTATTTTTATATTGGTTCTTCTGTTTTTCTTAGTTTGTCCAATTAGACACTGAGTTTTAATTGAAGATTCTCCAGCTCCTTAGAAGGAATTCCTTGATCTAGTGAACCCCTCAACATTAGAATGACCAATTCCAACCAGAGGGAGGCATTTTGATGGTGAGGAGTGCAGTGAGCTCCTCATTTGTCAGAAAGGGGTGATCTTTACTGGAGTCTTTGGGGTTTGTTGCTTCTGTTGGCACTTAGGACTTTCCCATGTCACTTCATCACCAGTCTTCCTTTTTGTGGCTGTTGAATTAAGCTTTCACTTTTTTCTTTTTCTTCACAGTATTCACAGCTATTCAGTTTGGTACGTTGATCCATCGTAGTCTGTATCTTCTGTTCTTTCTTCAGATGACTTCCCATTGATTTTCAGTTCCCCTAAAACCCAGGCCTCCTGCCACATTGTTTTGGTTTAAAAGATTCTTGGCTTCTTTATCCATAAAATCCAGCAAAGACGGGTTAACTTCAGTATCTTGTACATCAGATTTTTTTCTTATCTTCTATCTGGTTCTTCTAGTCATTATTGAAAGTGGGGTACTGAAATCACTAGTTACTAGAGCTTTATGTATCTCCCTTTAGTTCTGTTAGTATTTGCTTCATATATTTGGAAGTTTTGATGTTTGGTGTGTCGATATTTTTACTTTTTCTCTGTTGTTGAATTGGCTCTTTTATCTTTACATAATGCTTTTCTTTGTCATAAATTTTTTTTAGTCTGTTTTGTCTGATAACAGTATAGCCAGCCAGCCTTGCTCTCTTTTAATATTTCTATATAATATCTTTTTCCATCCTTTCACTTTCAAATTATGTGTTCTTAGAGGTAAAGTGAATCTCTTGTGGATAGCATATAGTTGGATCCTGTTTTGTGTCCATTCAGCCAATCTTTTGATGGGGGAGTTTAAACTATTTACATTTAAGGTAATCACTGATAGGGAAGGACAGTTTATTGTCATTTTGTTGTTTCTCTGTATCATACAGAGGGTGCCAAAAGTATGTACACACATTTTAAGAAAGGAAAAAACTGTATTAAAATTATAATACTCAATATATACTGATAACGAAAGATGAATACAAGTCACGTTTGACTTTGGCAATTACAAGAGGTGCTCAAAGTGGTTACCATCAGTGTCCAGACACTTCTGATTATGGTGAACCGCTGCTCGAGAAACGTTGACCAAAGTATCCCATTGCTGTGCATGCCATTTCAGTTTCTTGCCGAAGTACTGCCAGTGTTGTAAGCGTCCCTGAACCCAATCCACACCTCATATAGACTAAGAAATCGGTAAGTCCCCCACATCATGTCGAATGAATGTGTGCTGATTGTACACCGATGCAAACGCAGGGACTGTGAGTTCTCAGGCTGCAATCGGCTGAGAAAGGACTGATAGAAATCTGTGCAGACACATGGAATGTGTGCGATCATGATGTGGGCACCAGGTGATTGAGCTTCACTTGCCCTTAATCCCCCTAGTTTGAACATTAATTTAGGTCATCCATTACTAGTTAACTCTGCTGACTGACTGACTATACACAATCCCTTAATCTCCTTTTCTCCTACATCAGCTAGCTTTAGGCACTTTGCAATCCTGTTTAAGCCTTCTAAATAAAAAGGCAGAGAAGAGAGCCTCAGGAGGTCTGTTCCTTCAAGTTGGCCTCTAGACCAAACTTCTTTGTCGTGAGCAATCATTCCACATGTTTCACTTGAGTCCCGGCTGGCCTGGAGCCTCAACAAGTATAACCCGTTTTCTGCAGTACACCACCCCTTAAGGTCCCCCATAGGTAGAAGTCAAGAGGTGATAAGTCAGAAGATTGTGGGGGAAACTTGTACAATGTTCTCAAATTTCAAATACCACTTCAAAATGGTCTTGCGCTCCTCGAACGACAACCATGCTTCAGCCATTTTCTTTGTCCTGCCAGTAATATGGTGACGCTAGCATTCATTGGATTAATGCCATCTTTTGAGCAAATGTCATACTATAATTCAACTTCGAAAAGTAGTACATCGATAACATCTCTTAAAATGTGTATACATTTTTTTTGCACCCTGGTATAGCATTTTATCCTTTATTTCCTCCCTTAATACTTTCCTTTAGTTGATATTTTTTTTTTTTTAAGTAACATTTTGATTCCCTTTTGTATATATTCTATGGGTATTTTATTTGTGGTTACCATTGAGATTACATACAACATGCTAAAATTATAACAATCTATTTCAAACTGGTAGCTTCAATCATGTATATATAAAAAGTCTTAATTCTGCTTTCCCACTTTATTATTGTCAAAAATTTTTATGTTGTGCATCCATTAATAGATGATTTTAGGCTTTTGCCTTTTAAATTCTACAAAATTAAAAGTGGAGTTATGAAACAACAATAATAATAATAATTGGCTTTTATATTTGTCCATATATTTACTTTTACCAGGAACTATATTTTCACATGGCTTTTCATTACTTTCTTGTGCACTTTTATTTCAACTTGAAGAACTCCCATTGCAGATCTAGTAGTAATGAACTCCTTATTCTTTAGCTTTTGTTTATCTGGGAATGTCTTTAATTTGTTTTTCATTTTTGAAGGACAGTTTGGCTGGCTACAGTGTTCTCTGTAGACAGGGTTTGTTTTGTGAGCACTTTAAATTTATTATCCCACAGCCTTCTGACTGCAAGGTTTGTGCTGAGAAATCCACTGATAATCTTAGCGGCTCTCTTGTAGTTTGTGAATCAGTTTTCTTTTGCTGCTTTTAAGATTCATTGTCTTTTGACAGTTTGATTATAATAAATGTGTCTTGGTGTGAGTCTTTTGGGTTCATCCTACTTCCAGCTAAGTTCTTAATATTTCTTCAATTTGGGAAGTTTTTGGCCATTGTTTCTTTAAGTAAGTTCTCTGCCCCTTCCTCCTGGGACTTCCATAATGCATATATTGGTCTTTGGGTGTTCCTTAAGTCCTTTAAAGCTCTCATTTATTCTTTTTTTCCCCTCTGCTTCTGAGACTCAGTAATTCAAATGAAATGTTTGTAGGTTTGCTGAATCTTCTGTGTTTGAGTCTGTTGTTGAACCCCTCTAGTGAATTTTTCAATTCAGTTACTGTATTTTGTAGTATTTTGATTTTTAAAATAATTTCTATTTATTTGTTGAT
Source organism: Lyroderma lyra (assembly GCA_004026885.1). Taxonomy (NCBI): domain Eukaryota; kingdom Metazoa; phylum Chordata; class Mammalia; order Chiroptera; family Megadermatidae; genus Lyroderma; species Lyroderma lyra. The sequence continues at coordinate 72,292 of PVJL010005383.1, read as the reverse complement.
ATTCTCATTTTTGTTCATGTATTATTGTCTTGATTTTGTTTAGTTGTCTGAGTTCTTTCCTCATTGAACATATTTAAGACAATTGTTTTAAAGTCTCAATGCCCTGAGATAGGCAAGATAGCAGACTACCTCAAACCAACCAGAATGTTGCAAGCAAGTTCCCCTCTTCCTTCTGTCCTGAGAAGCCAGGAATTGGTTGGTTTCTTCCTGACCAAGCTGTGCTGCGCTGAGGAGAAGGGGGGTGGGTGAGAAAAACTTTCCATGCAATTGCCACCTGAGTGTAGCTTTTTCTTGTTTAGGTATTTCCTTGGTTACAGCAGCTTCTTAACTGGTTTCTATACTTTTCACAGGCACTTTGGTCCCTGTGTTAGCACTTTTTCAGCAGGGGAATGGGAATGTGGAGATTCATAGGCCACAGTCTTGCGGACATAAAGGGTTATTTTTATCTTCAAAATCATTTCACATAGTATATTATTACTAATTGCTAGATGGGATTAGAAAGTCACACTTTTAACAGTCTCTTTTGAAAATGCTTTTTAAAAGTGCTTTAAAAAGTTTTGAGGGACTTCCTGGTGGTGTCAACACTGCGGCCTGGGTTCGATTCCCAGCCAGGGAACTACCCACATTTAAAACAAAACAAAACAAAAAAAACACCTTTGGTTAGTTGGATGTCCATAGTGACTTGGTGGCTTCCCATAGATTCTGGTTTGGTTTGTTTGTCATGTCCTCAGAATCCTTCTGCCTTATGGACAGTGTGAATTAAGGTTTTAGTCTAGAAAAGGACTGAAGGGAATGTGTGCTGGTTAAAGGTCATCCACTAAATTGATATGAAAGCATATGGTGAAGTAACTGATGAAACTGTTCATACTCAGAAATCTTACTCATATATTTAACCTTATGGATCAACATAAAAAGCAAGATAGAACAATGTAAGTAGAGTTAGAGTCCCTTCATTACTCTAGTGTGAGTTTGATGTGACAAGGGGAATTTGAATCTGTTTTTTTCATGCAGACTATACCTGAATGGACATTGCAACTGCTACATGTACAATTGTATTTTTCTCAAGATCTAGGGGTTGGGAAGTGGGGGAGACTTAACTGCATTGGAGTTAGATCAGTTTCTTTTCTTTTTTTTTTTTTTTCTTTTTGGTATGTGGGTAGCCCCCTGACTGGGAATCGAACCCAGGCTGCAGCGCTGACAGCGCCAGCGCCAAAGCCTTAAGCCACTACACCATCAGGGAACTCCCAGATCAGTTTCTTGAAGATAATTTTGATTAAGTAACTTTTGCTGAATACAAGATTCAATTCTGTAATCCATTTCTATAGTTTAAGTAAATATCTGAAATACAGCTACATGCATGCACTAAATTAGCCATAGAATTATCTGGGAAAAGTATAAAGAAGTTTTATTTCCAGTGGTTGGAAAATTGCCTTTTCATACTGCAGATTATTGGGCCCATTAGAATGATATTCACAGAGTATCATGTATTATTTTATAATAGAAAATGAAGAATGTAAAGGATGATCTATGTTAAATAAATTGCACAGAAAAAAAAAGACTGGTGGTAAAAAGATTAAGAAAATATTAATGGTTCTGTGTGGAATCTTAATGGTTAACATTGCTGTTGTCTTATAATACCTTTGAAATTTTCAGATTTTCCACAGTGGGTATGCATTTCATGATCAGATGTTAATAGGATGATTTTTAAATGTTAGATTTTTACTTTTTTATATAAGAAGTTGATTGTGTTTAAAAACCTGAAAGATAAAGAAAAATAGATTTGGAGACAGAACTAGACGTTGTTTCAATGGGCTACTGCTTTTAAAAACAGTACGTGTGTATGAGAAGGGAGCGGAGGGGGATGGGCTTCAGAGATTTTTAAAAAGCATAATTTGGTGAAAGCAGGAAAGCAGAGTAAGGTGTGGTAATGCCTGATTTGGAAAAGAGGCTGGTCAGGGAGCTTGTTGGAGAATGGACCTGGAGCCTAGGCACGCTGAACTGGACTTCTGGGATAAAGGTGAGCAAAGTGTGTGTTCCACTAGTGGAACAGACCTCAGGTGATCTCAAGGGTGGTGAAACATTGAGCGAATACTTGTCATTAACTTAGTTATTCTGGTTTTCTCCACAGAATTTCTTTGAGTTGACTTCTCCATGGAAATTTGTTGCTGACTTGTGTTCCTGAACTATGAAACATGAAATTTGGGCTAAAGCATAGTTTCTCTTGATAAATAAACAATTAATACATATTATAGAGAGTAAGTCTTTGTTCATTTTTTTCTTACTGATAGAATTCCAGGCACTTGCATCAGAATTGGTTAGGGGCTTTAACTGTTTGTTTACCTTATGAAGATAACTTTATTTCATTATTAAAAATGTCATTATTTTAGGACATTTTTTGATTGCTGTGATGTTTTTCCCATTTCATTTAGATACTGTTAGGTATAGTTTCTTGGACCTGGGACATCCATTTAAGGGTTCTAAATGAGCCCACCTGTTTACTACTGTACTTTGGGCTCTTAGAAGAGACGGAGACCCATCATCTTATTACAGAGCAATTTGGAATACGAGGTTGGACAATTTAATTTCGTGAACTCATCCTAGAAAAAGTGCTTCATACCTCATTGCTGAATATCACTATGGTTATCTTTGAAGTACTCCCCTTGGGAAGCTATGTACTGATGCCAGTGCCTAATCCACTCTTCAGAGCAATTTTGGAACTCTTTTTCTGGAATGGCCATCAGAGCTGTTGTCCCCAAAATCTGACAATTACGTTCATGATCTTGCTATCATGCGTTTACAGCGTGGGCAGCAGTACAACTTGCCAAGGTTATGACAGTTTACTGAGGAGTTGTTTGTACGGTGCTGCCAACATTAGTGCACAGTGGCAAGTTCATGAACTTAATTGTCAGATTTTGGGTATGATGACAGCTCTGATGGCCATTCCAGAAAAAGAGTTCCAAAATTGCTCTGAAGGGTGAACTAGCCATTGGCGTTGGTGCGTAGCTTCCCAAGGGGAGTGCTTCAGCGGTGACTGTAGTGATATTCAGCAGTGAGTTACGTAGTTTTTTTTTTTCTAGGATGAGTTTGCAAAATTAATTGTCGGACTTTGTATACATCTAGTTGTGTTAGTTACTTAATTATATTGCTAATGGCTTAACAGTGGGCTAACTTTTCGAAAGAGGTCTTAGGACTTTATCACTAATTTTTTGTTGTGATCAGAGTAATACCACAAAGAGCTTTAAAAAATCAAATTCATATCTAAAGCTAATTTAATCACTGTCACATTTTATAAAACTGTTTTATCTTTTTTAACTCAAAATTCTTGAGCTAATATTATATGACCTGAATTAAACCCAGGTAATAGTGAAAACCTGCATTTTAAAACCCCTGATAACAATACACATTTAGCTGCAGTCAGTAATTCAAGAATTCCTTTTATTTTAAATAGTTTTACATAACAGTTTTTAGACGAAGTATGTAAAATTATCATAAAAGATATAAGAATTAATACATATTTACATTTTAAAAAATAGTTACTCTTGATGTTAATTGACAAAACTGTCAGTTTCCTAACAAGAAACCAATGGAGGAACCATTTTTTCTTAGCTTGACTATGTCCATTGGTCCTGGGCCATTGATTGAAGGGTTCTTCTACATGAGCCCATGAGCCTAAGCCTACTGTACTGTGGGTGCTTAGAGGAGACAGAGACTGTCTTTCTAGTAAGATATGCCCTTGGACTTTATTATCACTCTTTGGTAGCCTTGCTGGATCTAGCTTTCCAGAAACAACTGTTAGTGACTTCTTATGCCCAGTAACATGGGAGACTTCAGTTAAAGAGTAGTGGGCATGTGAAATTGAATTCACAATTGTAGGTAACAGGTTTGTAGGCCCAAGGTTAGATGTAATCAGTAAATGTGTTTTAATTGGCGTCTTGAGATATTTACTGAATATTAAAGATGATTTATCTGGTGACTCAAACCTGTCGTTAAATGCAAAGTAATAACAACAGACATTGGAAATACTGTCTTTATGCTTGAGCAGTTCAGCCAAATAAACTATTTGGTATGGTTCATTAAGGTTAATTTTGAGGTTCTTGACTCCCCTCCAGTGCACCGGGGCAGCATGAATCCTCCTAAACCTTCCACCAGGGAATGGCAAAGGTAATTTCTAGTAGTCTGTTGTTTATGGAACTAAAAGTCACTTGAGCACTTTGGGTCTGTTTTCATCGGTAGACACAAACGATTTACTCTAAGCTTGACTTAGTAAAACAAACTAGAAAACCATTTTTCCCAAATGTACCTGGACAGTCATCAGAATGTTTGGTGTAAATTTCAGTAAAATGCAGACTTTACGAGTATACACAGCAGCTTTCACTTAAAACATCACATATAAGTAACCAATTTAACAAGTTAAACAATAAAATCCTAAACATTTAATTTCATGTAAAGAATCCAAACCTTTGCAGATGAGGGTATTAGGCAAAGACAGTGTCTCAGCCTAAAATCAGATGCAGCTGTGAATGAAGTTTTAATATCTCGTCATTCCAAGGCCTAACCACATTTTACGTTAGAGCTGAGTGTTAACAGATCCTAATTATAGTTGAGATTTTAGCAAATATAATACAGCAAAAAGGAATGCATTTCCTATGTGTGGCGAGACTACAACATACAGGATTCTGTTACTGTCCCTACTGAAAGGAAGAAGTTTTTTTTATCCATTTTATAATAGTATCTTAAGTTTTAGGAAGAAAGAAGAATCTGAGTTAATTTTAGAAGAGGCTAGAAAATTGTAACTACAGAAAAAGTGTTGGCCTTGTGTCCATATTAGAAATGTTAGAGCTAGTTAGGTTTCTTCTTTTTTTGTTGTTTAAAAATAAATTGCACAATCAGGAATCAGTACCTGAGTGGAGGGGCCTCATGGGAACCCTTTCCTCAGAGCTTTATTTTTTACCATGGTAAATTTACTAATGAAGACTTGAGCAAAATGTGGCTCAGCCATATAATGGTATGTTTTCACAGTGGAGGGGAGCGGTTCCACAGCCACCACAGGACATGGCATTTGCCCAGAAGAGCAGCTGGGGGCCAGGTGACAAGATGTCTTCGTGATATAGTCCACAAGTCTACTGTACTGTTGCTCTGACAGTCTCTCTCGGACTCCATCCACCTGGGATCAAAAAATAAAAGATTCTTTAATTGCCAAACTCTCATGGGATTTCCATAATAAAAGTATCCCCCCTTTCTTTTGCCTTGATACAGTTGATACATTTTTAGGTTATCCAGTTAAAAACCATTTTATCCAAAACTGCTTCCTTTTTTCCCTCTGAATGTGGCAATAAGACTGCAATTTCAGCAGTATCACAAAAGCTCTACACGAGAGAAAAAAAGGACAACCTCCTTTGGTATTTATGTAAACCCCATGCTTGAAGTTGATTTGATAACATTTTACTCATTAACTATTAAAACATCTGTCACTGCGCTTTACTAACCAGCCCAGGAACAAAGAGGTGTTCTTCCGCTGTTTAAATCTAATCCTCATTAAACTAAGCTCTCTGAAAAGCGGTCTGCATGTCTCAAAACTCAGACAGAACTTGTGAGGTTGACAGAAAAAGTGAAGAGCACCTCTTTCAAATCAGTGGCTTTGGACAAAGCACTAAAAAAAGAAATACCTTTTGAATTGTAACATTCTCTGTTTTATAAAAATAGTAGGATTTAAAGCCAGAGAAAATAAAATTGGGCAGAGGAAGGGAAAATTTTTATGGAAAAAAGGAGGATGCAAAGTACATTTATGGTTCATAAAAGTCTGGCTCATCTTCAGTGGAACTGAAATAGAACTGAGATATACTACCTAAGTTCTTAGGTGAGTTGTAGCTATAAAATTCTTTCCACCCTGAAACTAGCTTATTAAGCCACTGATTTGTGCGAATCAAGTAGCCACTGGCAAAACCACTGGAAGAATTAAAAACATTTTAACAAGGGCATTTTAGTTCTCAAAGTAGTGTAAAGGATTTCTGTGTATTTCTGCATAGAGCACAGAAACAATGTGGCCAAGGGTGTCTTAAAAGCTGCACAAAGCCAGTAGGATGGTAAAGAGAATCAAGGGGCTTGCCAGAATAGTAAGTAGGGTATCTGTTAGAGTTTGGGTCTCATTTTTAAGCTTGGGAAGGAAAATAAAGGCCCCCAAAGATTCACTGACACATGAAAGCTGTGCACCACCAGGCAAAAGCCAGAGCTCTGATGATATCATTTGATGGGGTCAGAATTCAGCTGGAAAGCTTTGAATACACAAAGTCTTAATTGCTCCTGAACAGCAGCACAGGAAAACCCGTGTTGTGAAAGGAACCTGGCCAAGGAATAAATTGACCTTCTGACTCATTTTGAGCCTCTCATAAGGGATTTCAGTGATGTGCCAGGCATATTAAGCAATTATTACCCTAAAAATGGCTGCATTTAACCAAGAAAAGCAAATGCTGATTTTAAAAAAGTCTGAATCCTGCCATATTTGAATATACTGAATGATGTCATCTACAAATTGATTCAAAATTCAAAGGAGCTGTGTTCCCTAGTATCTAAAGCAAAACCCCTTTATTTTATATAAAGATCTTAAAATACTGTTCTTAGTTTTCCCTGGAAGACAGCGGGGAGGCTTCTTGACCCAACTTACATCTGGATTAGGTTGCTGTGCACTGATGAGCATGCCAACTGAGGAAAAGTGTCAAGCACACGAATGACGACTCCTGCCTCCCATTTACAAATGACATGTGACCACAGGACTCTTCAGAAGGGTTTACTGCCTCAGAAAACAATGCATATTTTGTTCTGCGGCGCAGGTCTCCTTTAGGGTGACTGGGAGAGGTCAGGGTTTGGACACAGGACTAAGTGGGCAGTTATCTCTTCTTATGTGGAGTTGAGGGGAGATGTAAAGTGCAATACATACTGAAAAAGCGGAGTTTGAAGCTGGAGGCATCCTGGATGTCCACACTTCCAGGTTAGTGCCCAGTGCTGCTGTGTAAGCTCGCTCTGTCTTTAATAGCTGCCCTGTAGTTCCTGCTCAGTCTTTTTCCTCCCTCTGTCTGTGCCATCCCTTCATGCCAACCCTCTGTTATCCCTGAATACCAGTGCAAAACCAGTGTACAGCATGGTGTCCAGTGTCAACGAGCTTCTGCCTCACAGTGATTCCACGGTCTCACTTAGCCTCAGCAACTTCTCGGGGCTGGTGACTCCACATAGCATCTCACTGACCCGCAGTGAAACTGGTCTACTTTCCTCCAGCTATGACAATTCCCTACAGTACCCTCCTCACACAGAAAAGCTGAAGAGAGAAGGATCACAACAGACAGTTTAACAGCAAAAGATAACTCCAGTCTCAATAGTTTAGGATCTGAAATACTTCCTAAGCAGCTAAGGACGAATGATGGTCATAGATACTCCTCAGGGCCTTGGAAGTTTCTCGTTAAGGAACAAGGACTTGAAGATAATGATACTATTTCCTGCCAAATCCTGTAGCCACATCACTGCTGCTTTATTGTCAACTAGATCAGAAGATTTTGGCAGATCTAATGAAGTCAGCCTGGACATCTGACCTCTGTTTATTCCCAGAAACTCATCAACTCCAAGCAGCAATGTAGTCCTCGTGCCAAGCACCAGCTTAAAGCCTGACTGATTATGATCCAAGAAACTAGAGAAATCTCAGTTGTTGTGCTTGGCTGTCTTCCATCTTCTCAGATAATTTTACCCAAACAGTGGTGTGAGGGAGACACAGGCTCCCCATACCAGGAAGAAACTAATGAAGGAATCAGGGAGGACCTGCTAGAGGCAGGCTTGCTCCCCTTTCCTGGGGCCACTCAGTCCCCAGGTTAGGACCAGCAGTCCACCCCCACCTTGCCATGTGGGAAAAGATAACCTGTTTCTGAGGTCAACTCTTAGGGCCTGTAGATCAGGCAGTTGGCAGGGACGCAGGGGCAGAGAGCAGCTTCCCATGGGTGCACCTGCCCACCCAGGCTGGCCTGCAGCAAGCTGGTGCTGCTCTCACCAGGGTCGACCTCTGACCCTTGACCCCCAGTATGCCCTGCATGGACATCCATTCCACATCAACTTAGGTGTGGCCAGGGAGCTGCTCCAAGAGACCAAGCAGGATCCCCAGGAGGTACTCCGTGGGACTTAGGGGATGGGAAACTGTCGTATGGGAAAGGGAACACAACCATACAGAACACAGAGCAGTGGATGGGACAAATACCTGTTTACAAAATTTTGACCCCTCAATCTCAGGGGTTGGGAATGGGGGAGGGAGTAAGTTTATGAACTTATAAAGGTCTAGCCTGCTGCCCATCCTTGTTTCACTCATGACACCCCTCACTTCCACGGCGGCCCTCTCCAGTACCATACACCTGCTGCAGCCACTCCCAGGCCACGTGCAGACGTGGGCCTGTTTCATGGAGCAGTTGCATGGAATTGCTGCCTTGATCTTGGCCCTTGTGCAGACCTTGTTTTGGAGCTCCACTGTCCTGTCCTGTCTGCTCTAGCACCCTAGTCCCATGACGATCAGGCCTGTCTAATTCACATGCTGGCTTAGCCCCAGGCCATGAGTCCATCTGGCCTCCTGGGTGGGCCCTCCCAACCGTCTTCTGCAGTGGCCCCCTTGCCTTTCACACTCCTTCCTCTGGCAGCCCTCCTGGTCTTTAGTAGCCAGAGGCTGTGGGCTCATAAATGCCCGGAACCAGCGATCATCTTGGCTTTGCCCTGGTCTCCCTGTTTTCTAAACTGTACCTCCACATCAGAGGACACTCTTGGCTGCTTGAGCTGCACGATGAGCAGGTTGTTTTGCTTGCTGTCCTGTGCACAGTCGATCTCTGTGACGGGGAAGGCTTGCTGCTGTGTGTCCTCGCTGATGCTCACCATGAAGAGCACTTCCGATGTTAGCAGCAAGCACCCTTCGTGCTCCTGGCCTGAGCCCCTTACCAGAACCACATCCAGGGCCATGTGGACTTCTGGTCTGCCCAGAGACTGAAGCATTTTCCTGTTTTAAAGGAGGAAAGTGAGGCCAGAAGCCAGCTTTGAAAAAGTGATTCATATTAGTGCTATTTGTACCAAGGGTTGGGGCAATCCCACACAATGCTGCCCAAGGGCAAAGGGGCCCCACCAATCTGATTATTCATTTTAGCTTGAAATATAATTGTCACTTTAATTCTCAAACTGATTCTGGTCAGTAGAGCCCAGCCCCTTCTGGGGACAAAGATGTCCCTTGGCTCTGGTTAGTTCCTTTTCTTCCCATTACTGATGTCACTCCTAATTAGCAGGCTAGCTCCACAGAGAATCTCAGACCCTCTAGACCTTGCTTCTCTGCCAATGTGCATCCACCTGAGTGCAGACCCAGATCTGGGGACAGCTGCCTTTCCCTAGCTCTAGGATGCCCCTGTGCTGCCTGAGGTGCTGAAAATGACTGCTCCTCGTGGGCTCCCCTGGAAGCATGGCTTGTTAGCTTGAGAGCAAGCCAGCCCCTATTAACATATACATCGCTTGCACAATTGAGCAAGTGTCTCAATAATTTTACCAGACATATTTGACGTGGCTATTTGGAGCCTGGTCAGCATGTAGATCACTTGGCTGATAGCGTTGTTTGGGAAGCTGAGACAGTCCAGCTCCATGTAAAATACCTGTGGTAAGAGAAGTAAGGGAGTTTTACTAGATGTTTTCTGGAAAACAGTTCCAGTGATGTCATCTGCTTAGAGCCATCCATAAAATGCTACAGATCTGAAATGATATCACATCTTTGGAAGCAAGTGTATAGATAATCATTAAACACTGCAATGCTCTTAATCCTGGTGATTTTACATTAGCTACAAACTGCAATCTGAATGATTTACAATCCAAGCAAAGACTGGTAATGAGAGGAAGCATAATGCTCCTGGGAGTAATCCATCCTGAGCAATGGCTTACACATCATTTCCAATTTATGTGATAAAAAAGTCAAGATTGTTAGTTGACTTTTTTGCTTACTACTAAAATACTTCTGTATCTGTGCTGTGGCTGGTCAAATAATAATAATAATAATAATGATAATAAAAAACAACACAGAGATGCACACAAAGGCACATGGTTTGCCTAGATACAGTATGTAAGGGACTTAATCCAGCTGTTAAACATGAATCTACATACATTTATGAGCGCTCTTGGGGCCTCTGGTTTATTACATGCTCTCTCTCATGCCAGCACCAAATGAGGGCACCTAGCAGCAGCCATGCAAGCCTCCAAAGAGACTCTCCAGAACCAAAGATGGTACAACATGTGTGCTCTCTGAGGGCCTGTAAATGTTTATAAATGAGGCACAGTCATTAGACTAAGAGTTAGTGGTTTATAAAACCTTCAGTGCGGTAATAAAAGTTTTACAAGAATGATGGAAACCAACAAGGCCATGTGAAGCTCTGTTCTGAGATGCTCTTACATAAGGAGAGTTCCTCAGCCCTGGGAAATGCACGGGGAGGGACAATGGTATTTTCAAAACCAAAGGAATTTATGAAGTATGAGTTGACTTTTCCTCCCTGGAGTCTCTAGCAAAAGGAATACTGTTTTTATTAATGTGTAAGCATTTGATAAGGGAGTATTTAACTTTGACCACTTAGGAGATGCAGAAGTTCTTTTTGTCAGTTTCCCTGTGAGTGAAAATGTCATTCACAGAAGGAGAGACAAAAATAGAGCGGGAGGAGGCAGGGGAGAAGAGAAGAGGAACACATGCTCCCGTCTGTGTGGTCTCTTAAAGGAACCTCTCCGATGGCTGCCTGAGTGTGGGCATTTGTCTGAGGCTCTCATCCTTTCAGACAGTTTTTAGGCCTTGATCTGGCTGACTCTTGACATACTGCAATGAAACATCCCCTGCTTACTTTATGGCCAGATGCAGAGTGCTCACATGTCCGACAAATGAGAGAGCCCTCCCAGTCTGGGATGCTAGCAAGGCAGCCAACTGCACCACCAAAGTGATGACATTGATTTACCAATTTGGGGTAAAAAGGTAACAATTCCAGTCACCTGTTTATTAAAAGTCACTTCCATGTGTTCTGTCAAGAATGCAGAAAATAAGTGTGGGAGGAGGTGCTTTCCCACACACCCAATACTCCGTGTGCACACACAAGCGTGGGGAGAGGCCCTGGTACTCCACATCCAAGAGCAAGTGGTACCATGAACCCAAGTTCTCCGCAGCTGTATGCTTGGGGAAGGGCTCTCAGGTGCAGGTCATATGCCTTTGCTGCCATTGGTCGGGACATTCGGCCTGGCTGCAGTAGCAGCATGGAGTCAGTAGGTGAGAAAGCCACGCCAAGTGCAAAGCTCTATGGGCATGTGTGCGCGCGCACACACACACAGTGCTCCTCGCTAATTCTCCAAATACATATACATTGTAATGTAAAGATATCTTTCTGCCTCATAATTTATTTTTCCTTTTAAATTGCTCACCAGAAAAAGTAACGAGTCTATTCTCTGCTTCAGTATATACTATAATACATATTGCCCTCAACATCTAACTGGTTACTTTTCATTAAAGTCTACTTTATTAAGTGTATTGTAAAAAGATCCTGTGTCATGTATACATATCCAAAAATTAGTGACTGATTTCCTGGTTCTGTAAATTTCATTATTATAATTTATTATGAGTAGTATAATTCTGCTCTTCATGTAAATAAGCACAAAGAGGGGAGAAAGATAACTATTTCTCTACTTACAGATTTGTTCCTTTTATTTTTCATTCCTTTGTCATGTGAAGGGCTAAATTATCTTAGGGAACCCTTGGTATAACACAAATTAATTTGATGTCTGAGTTGCCCTGACAGGTTTTCCACCGACTCACCATAACCGGTCTGCGACACGAGCTCAGCGGCTCCTCCGATGGGTTTTGTGAAGACCCCCATGATTCCTTTTCCCACGCCTGAGATGACACCCTTGGCCTTGTGTCCTGCTGAAGCATGAGCCTCAGATGTTTTCTGGAAGTTCTGCATTGGCTGATCGACTATGCCAGCAATTGCACCTAAAAAACAACAAAAGCCCCCAGTAAGGGAAGAGGCTTAAAATCCTGAAATTAAAATCCCCAAAAGGGATTGAAAACCTTCAATCTGGAACATAGTTTTATTTGGAATAAAAATGAACCCCCACTCTCATTATAACGTTCTTTACATCTATTTACCAATTTCTAAGTAAATGGAGGGCAGTTTAAGACATTTATTGGCTTCATCAGAAACACAATGTTCAGATGCGCTTTGGTCCGTAGTCAGCGTCTGCTACCATGTTCAGTTCAGACTTGAATAAACAGGCCAATTATTCCAAAATGACACCCACACTCCTTTCTCCAGAAACCAGGCAGCACAGAGCAGGGAAGGGAGCTAACCGTTACTTAGGAGGCGAGGGGGCGGCCTCAGCCTAATGCATCGTCAATGAGTCAGGAGGGCTAAAGACAATGAGAAGGGGCCGGCCCATTTTTGTGTTTTTGCTTTTAATAAGAGCAATTATTTAACGATAATATATAAGTAATTATTTAATAGATATAGTGATTATTACTTCTAATATAGTCACGTGCCACAGAACAACAGTTTGGTGAACAGACTGCATAAATAAATGATGGTTGTCCCGTAAGATTATAATGGAGCTGAAAAATTCCTGTCGCCTGGTGATGTCGCCGCCATGATGTCATCGCGCAATGCATTCGTTACTCAGTGTATTTATGGTGATGCTGGTGTAAATGCCAGTCGTATAACAGTATAGACATAACAATTATACAGTCCATAATACCTGATCATGATAATAACTGTGTTGCTGGTTTTTGCATTTACTATACAGTAAGTCTTCACTTAAGGTCAAATATAGGTACTGTGACTTTAAGCAAAGTGACGCAAAACCAATTTTACCACAGGCTAATGGATATAAACAAGAATTAGGTTCCTATGGCGCCTCATTAAGGTTATAATGAAACAGCTTTCTTCAAGGACCTGCTATATTATACTTTTTGTCATTATTCAGAGCCGACTTTTTCTACTTGTAACAAAAGTTTGCTGTAACAGTGTGCCGTGTTTACTGGCAGCAGCCTCGTGCTCCGGATTGCCTCATTTTGTCCTGTGCTTGATTTGATTCGTGTTGCTGTGGACAGTAGCAGGCTGACAGGCTGCACCGCAGCCCAGGTATGTGGGGGGCTCTACTACGAGGGCTGTGTCAGTGCCCTCTGGGGTGTCTGACCAAGGATAAAACTGCCGAATGACATGTCTCTCACCACACATCCCCACGAAGCTGAGCATGACCGAGTGCTTACGACGTGCTGGGGACTGTGCTAAGCGCTTCACTTGTATGAGATGGTCAGCCCTTACGGCCCAGAAGTCAGGCATGGTTTTTGTCCTCACTTCCGGGATAAGGTCACTGAGGCACTGAGAAGTTCAGGAGTTGTTCCCGAGTCACACAGCGGTCCTGTACTTGAGGCAGGCTTTGAGTCTAGGGAGTCAGAGTCACAACCCAGCTCTTAACCACCAAGCTATTCACTGGCGTGTTCATGAAACAGGCCCTTTGCTTGGCCAGTCCTGGAAAAACTTCCTTCCCTCTTACTTTAGCTGAGGTTTGGCCCCTCACCCTTTACTTCAGAACAGCTATAAAACCGTGCTCTCACCGATCTCTGCTCCAACGGCTTTCCCGTGGGGGGTTTGTCTTCGCCCTCACTTTGAGGGGCCGATGGTGAGCTCTGTCATAGTAAGGGCCTCACCAGTGCTGACTGCCCCCACCCCCCGCCCCTGATGGAATGGAGGGTTCCCTAACAGTAAGAGGTAAAAATTTCATTATAATTCTTGACAGAATTCTTTGTTTTCAACTCAGTCCTGCTAGGATTAATGAATACGCACAGTCCGCTGGTAGAAATTTTAGTACATGTCAAATCCCATTATTCCAAACGCCACTAATTCCAAGTCTCTTGGGTAACCAGAGATTTCCAGGTCTCAGTTAATGACCTGCTAATTTCAAGCAATATTCCATTGAACAAAATCCAGTAAAACCAAAGGCCAGTTCCTTCAGGTCAACTGTACAGGGAATGTCCTTCCAGGATTCCATTCCCCTGAATTTTGACAGAGTCATTTAAGTTTATGTATTGACAGATTAAGAATGATCTGAGGTGACAGGTCTGTTTCCCGACCCAGATCGGTGCTCCCCAAACCTTGCAAGAAAGGAGGCAGGAAGTCGAGGAAGCTGCTCGCAGCTGGCCCCGGCCACCCTGGCTGTGGTGGGCCGTGGGGTCACTGTTTCAGTGCCCCCAAAACACCCAACCCTGGCGCTCAGGCCGGGGAGCGTGCCTCACATTTCGGTCTAAGCAATCTGATGCTCTGCCCCCTGCCTGTGAGTTCAGGGGTCAGGGCGGCTGGGAGGGATAAACGGAACTGGCCACACGGGAGCTGGTGGCTCACTGGTGCCCGGGAGGGGCGACAGCCCTAGGAGTGTCTTGTGCTCAAATCACTCCTAAGCCGACACTCTGAGGTGAAAGGCATCAAATCAAGGATCACAGCCCTTATGATTTCATTATGTGATTTCTTTGATAGGCCTCCTTGCTGAAGAGTAGGAAAACTGGGGTAAATAATTACAAATTTCATCAGTGAGTTATATTATTGCTGCATTTCTGTTAGAAATGGCTTTTTCAAAGGCAGATTTCCACAAATCGTGTTAAAACTGAGTTGGGGGGGCAGGTGGTTACTTTGATGGGGCTCCCCGTCTCCCTGTAACACACCGGGCCCAGCCCGGACGCGGGGCCTGGCGGCCTGCCTCTCCATCCACACGGGGCTCTAACCCTACCTGCCCAGCGCCAACAGGCGCCGCCGGGAACCCAGCCTTTGATCTCCCGCTTCCTGCGGCCCCTGGCCACAGCTGAGGCTCAGTTAGATGGCTCTGACAGATAAACTATTTGGGCAGTCTGAAAAGTGGGAAGCTTGAACCCCATGACAAGGTGTTGGATTCTAAGAGGCGGCGGCGAAGCTGTCAGATCACAGGCCATCGTTCAGCACCAGACACGGAAGGGGGAGCCGGCCCGTCACACGCGCTGACACCTCACTGCTGGGCAGGTGCGCGCGTCTGCGGCCGCGGCCGAGAGAAGCAGCGCCTCTTAGGGCTCCGGAGGGCTCCGTGTTAGGGAAATCCGGCTGAATCCCACGACTGGTAAATTATTTACTGCCACACACTCAAACTCTGCTCCAAGGCTTTAAGTAGTGGAAACCGATCCCCAAACTTGTCTGCTGGCGTCGGGCCCGTGGGGTGGGCGGCCACCTGGCCACGGCTGTGACGTGACGAAGTGCGGCGAGGGCGGGGGTGTCCGCGGGGCCCCGGTGCTGGCCAAGGCGGAGGGTGGGGCGGTGTTCCCTCCTCTACCCTCTAGTTGGAAGAGGAGGGCTTTTTTCGAAGCAAGGGAACTAAAATAGCCCTCCCTCACCAGTTTGGGGCTTGCACCCCAGTCGTAGGCCAAAAGCCTCGTGTCCCCGAGCTGTGACAGTCTCTGCCTGATGGTTATTCTGGTGCTGTCCCTCCCACGCGGCGTAGTTCCATTCGGGGCACTTTGAAAATAAAGCACAAGAGCAGAGGCACTGGCCTGAGCTGGGACACACGCTCCAGCTCACCTTTCCGGGGACAAACGAGACCCGCAGCGCCCACGGGGACTCCAGCTGCAAGTCAGCTGTTCTGGCCCGACCGGATCAGGACGCCGAGGAGGACGCGCTTCCGCTCCTGCGCGGTCCCCGCGGCCCGCCCGGCGGTCTCACAGGGCCGCCCCGCGCCGCCTGTCCGGCCCCCAGCTCCTCGCTCGCTCACTTGAGGGAACGTGTCCTGGTGCAGCGGGTAGAGGCCTATTTTGTGGGGATGCCGAGTGGCACCCTAAGAGTGGCTGTGAAGACAGAGGGTGTGGCTGCTGGGAAATCTAGCAATGCTCCATCAGCCAGGCAGCAGCCCAAAAGCTGTGTGGGTCAGACGAGCAGTCCTGACGTCTGCCAGCCGTGTTCACGAGACACAAGTCACGTTTGGGAGGGAGCAGGGGGGTAACTGTGACACGGAGCTCACGTCCTCTCTCAGGACAGACTCCGGGGTGTGGGGGGAGTGCTACATTCTGGTAAATGTGGGCAAGCCTGATCCCAAATCTGCAGGCTAAACAGAACTGTCGCCAGAGGCAGAGCTTTCCGGAAACTGGTGGAGCGCATCCAGGAGCCGCAGCCGCCTCTCTGCCAGTGGACACGTGCTCGTTGACTTAAGGTGAGGGGGCAGGGTAAGGCAGCTAAGGCCTTCCCTTGATTTTCCAAGGGCCTCGTAACCCTCCACAGTGTCCCCATGAGGGCAAAGCAGCATCAGGAAGGCCCACCGACCCATAAACATTTGGGGGAAATGTGTTTTCCACAGCCCAGAACTTCCAAATGTTCCGTCTCCCCACATCCATCCGATTGCTTCCAGGCTCAGAGCCCTCCGTGGTGGGTGACGTGCTCAAAGGCCCAGGCCCTTGTCCCAGCCACAGGCTTGACCTGGGCAAGTCCGTTAACCTCATTCGTGCCCAGGGTTTGAAGATCAAATGACACGACACATGTGAAAGTACTTTGTCAACCCTGACGTGTTCTCTAAATAGACTCCTACTAACTGAGTCATTCATGTTTCTGTCTTGCAGAGGAAGAAACTGAGGAACACACATTTGATTGCACAAAGCGTGGGTTTCAATAGCTCTAGCTTCGATTAGGCACTTAGTTGCGTTGGGCACTTCTAAACATCATTTCTGGCGATGGATTAAATGGCGACAAATCTACACTTTCCCAGGTGAGGGGACTTGGTTGGTACTCCTCCCTGTCTCTTCTTCCTGCCACACATCAGGTAGTTCTAGGAGCACATGTCCCGAGACAATGCAGTGAGTAAGTGGGACGCAGAGAGTTCTTACACTCTTAGAGTAAAGAAAGCAGGTCTGGGCAACCCTGAGATGCCTACTGTGAACGAAAACATCTGAGGTGCACAGAAATGGCATGCTGCTGGGGGCCCAGGGTCAGGCCAGCCTCTGCAGGTACATTCAGCCAACACTGAGTGGGGTTTACGTCACCCCCAGAACTCTTACATTTTTGGAAATTACCAGAGATGCAGAAAGACTCCATGAGCCTGCTGTAGTTTCTACAGACCAAATGATTCCCTTGCATGGATGAGGCTATACGTGACACTATGTAGCAAAGATCAAAGCTTTATGATTTTGTACTCTGATTAACAACAGGAGCCAAGCCCCAAAGGGGGACTTCACAAAGGTAGAATCATGGCTCCTCATATAACTGATTCCTGCCCTCAAGTACAATGTCACACAGTGGGAACTGGGTGGTGGGATGGGCCTATCGGGGTGGGAAGAGAACAGGTCAGTCAGGATGGAAGCAGCCACCTGCCAGCCGACTCAGGCCTCCGTGAGTACTTGCAAGCTCCAAGCTCCAAGAAGAGCCTGGAGAGAGGGAAGGAAGTTCTCCTGCCCACAGCAGAGGACAGAGAAGCCCACAACTCTAAGCAAAGAGAGGCCCCACAGTCCCCAAACAATGGCCCGAGGCCCCCAAGATAACCTCATTGTCACTTCCGGTGGTTATAGCAACTTAACCAATGGGACTAAATCTAAAGCAAAAAGGTTCCTGCCTTTGCTCACATGACACTCTGAACCGAGCAACTCATACGGTCCCTTTACTACCATAACCTAATGATGATAGGTGCTGGTTACGGAACGCCGGCCCTGTGCCTGGCACCCGACTCACCATCGTGACTTTTAATAAACATCTTTCCAGTCCCCAGTTACAAAGGAGAAACCCAGGTACAGAGAAGATGAGAACTTGCCTAAAGTCACAAAGAAGGGACCTGGACGCCTGTGCCTGGGGGCTGCGGGCTCACCCCACCCCCACTCCCTCCCCCAGAGCAGCCACCCCTGCCCTCTGGGTGGCTCCTTCCCGAAGCAGTTCTGTCCCCAGGCCGTTAGCTGCCCAGTTGCCATGCATTAATTATCAAGTGACAGTGCCCCACAACCCCGAGTGTGACGACTTAAACAGTGTCTAGTAACTTAACCTGCACTTGCAACATCTTACTACTTCCTCTCAGAGACACAGCTGGCTGTGCTGCGAGTTGAGGGGTTGTGTTTGGAACGGCAGGCTGGAGAGAGGACAAATCCTTTCAAGCTCATCTTTTCTGACCTCTGTTCCCTCTGCTTTGGGGTACTTTGATCTCTGGGAGATGCACACTCCTTCAGATGCTCGCCAGGCCTGCTGCCAAGCAATACAGTTTTAAATTCCTTTGCAAACAAATAAACACAAGATATCCTTGAAAATCCTGCTCTGCAAAAGTTCAGCTCTGAAGCTTCCTTTTTATAGATTTTTTCCAAAGCAACTTATGCTTCAAACATTTGTAATATTTGGAAATAACCATAGCAATCTTCACCTCTAACTATACCATCTGGCTGCTCCACAAAAGGCAATTACCCTGAGTCAGGATGATCTGGCACTCTTAAAAAAACAAAAGGAAGAAGTGGGCTCCTCACTGAAGATTACATGACAGTTGCAAGCTGCTCAAGTGCTTCTCAAACAAAAGCAGGCATCTGCAGTTCCTGTGGCGGTGAGGAAGCCAGGCTTTGGGTCTGCCGGTTCCTCACTTTCACAAGCCAACAGCTGTATGCCGCTGTCCTTGTGTTGACACCCCCAAGCTCAGGAGCCTCCTAGGGGATGATTGTCTTTTGGAGAACCACAAGGAGGCCAGAGATACATTTCATACTGGAGGCAAAGGATGGCAGAGCTGAGCGTTTGCACAGGAGAGCCTCTGATCGAATGGGATGGCTCCTGTCACAGACACACCACAGGGCGGCAGGGGGTCCTGTTCTAGAGCCTCACTGATTCAGGGCGGGAACCCACGAGTGCCTTGTCCTCTCTGCGCCTCAGCGTGGTCTACAGAAAGGATCTGCACTTCCCAAGCACCCACAGTCCTGGCAGCCAGAGCCCGAGGGCAGATGTGCGGGCACCACCCCGGCCACCGCTTACCGAGCAAGCTGATGCCCAGCCGGGACAGGCCCTGTTGGAGCCCCTCGCCTAGGCTCTCCGGGAGCTGCCGCCGCCACTCCTCCTGCCGGGTGTAGTGCTCCTCATCGAGGGAGAGCCGGTCCATGTTTCGGGCCAGGCTTGTGGCCAGGTTGGTGATGGAAGTGAGGGTACCTGAGGGCACAAGAGCATGTGGTTTGGCCTCTTGGTCACATATGTGCTAGACCCCGGAGGACTGTGGGAGAGGGGGGAGGGGCAGAGGAAGCACATCGGTGCTTCTGGATGTGCACAGACAGTGAGTGGTGGCCGTGTCCTCGTGGGCAGTTTGAAGCAATGACCTTAAGAAAATGAGGTGAAGATGAACAATTAGTTGTGACAGTGATGACACCCCTCAGAAGGGGTAGGATGACAATCTGTTACCGGGCAAATGCCTAGGGTTTTGTGTGGAACGATTGCTTACTATCATTTCATTGCCAAGGCTTGGCTAGAGTAGTTAGTCCTGACGTCCTCATTAAGGCCCAGGCTTGAAGGTTAAAATTTGCCTGTTCTGATTGTAAAGGGTAAGGCTAGCTGCTGAATTTTAGACAGTCTGTAAAGAAATGTTTCCACCTCAGGCCTAGAAATTATTACCTTCTTATGACTTCAGTCACAGTAAAGGGAGACACTAAAGTTTATCCTTTGGCATTTGGAGGAAATAATCATTGATCCACGGAGGCTATGTACCATTTTTATACTCAGAATGTTAACTGAAAAAAGTGAGGACAATGAAGGGAGTAAAGCATGTAAAAAAGCCAGGAGTCTATCTGCATTTTTTTAAGAACGGCTACTCTGGCATCTTGCTCAAAATATCCATAATCCCCTCCGACACATCTGCATAGATCTCAATGAACAAAATGCGAAGACATCAATGGACACATTTTGGAAGCTGATGAATTAGCTCATCTGTTATGGATGTCTAGTTTCAAGAAGAAATGGAAGATGTTTTTGCAGCTGCATCTTTACCAGTTATCTGAAAAGGAAAAATAAATCCACGTGCACACACACACAGACCCCAATAAACCGAATGGGTTTCGCGAAGAGAAGGGGAGAACAAGTGGAAAAACATGCAGTGAGTCAGCACGCTGAAATGACAGATGGAGTTCAATTTAGCAGGTGTCGGTTGTCTTATTTTTAAAATAAAACAACAGAACCTCAAAGGTTGAAGTGCCAGGAGTGAGAAATCCACCAGTGACTCATCTGCAAGTTCCTGCAGTGCAGCTACAGGCCCCCCGGACGGCGGGGCCCGGGGGACTGGTCCTGTCACTGTCCCGGGAATTGGGTTTGCCGCTCTCTTGCCAGCCCCGTACACCTGACGAGTGGGTCATGGGTTCTCATATTTCAAGCTCAAGTCTTCTTTTGAGGGCTTCTATAACCTGTCCACTCAGAGCAGAGTGGCAGCACTGTTGACAGTAAAAAGTGTCTTACGAGGGAGAAGCCCTTTGCCCTGTTTTTCCTGCCTCCTGGTGAGAAGACAGGAGACTCAGATGGCCCTCGTTAGCTTCCGAGTCACTGCCAACCTGACCAAAATACCTCAAGCAAACACAGGGATGAAACAAAAACATTCTCCCTCTTGCACAGGGCAGCAGTTTGGCTGCTGCGCCTGGTGACCTCGCTGGGCCACAAGATGGCACTGTTTACGTGGCATGCTAGAGGGAAGTTGGCGGGCTGACTCCAAACCGGCTTCCACGTCAAAATGTATCCATATCCTTACAAAAGTTATGACAACTGTATCTACATTTAAAAAAATATGATGAGGCAATACAGTGTAGGATTTCTGATGTTTAGCAGAAGTCCTGAACACCTTTAATATTTCTGCATTTATCACATGGAATAACAGTTGAGCCAATCCTTGTTTTCCCACTGGGAGGTTTAAAATTCTGAAGTTTCTGAAACATTTTCACACACTATGCAGGCAAGCAGTGATCTGTTTAAAACATAAGACATTATACATGAGCTTTGTTACAAATCCAACATTTCACTGCAAGCTAACACGCCAAACAAAGCGAGAGGCAAACTTAATGCATTTAAAACTTTAACACGTTCTTTAAAAACAACAACGAAGAAGACAGGAAGGAATGAAAATGAGGCATTATTACAAGGAACCAAAAGCTACCTTTGGAAATGTGCTTTACAAATGATGTTGTCCCTCTGGAAACTCCACTCACAAAGGCTCCCGGGCCCCGGGTCAGCCCCTCATACGGAAGCCTGAAGAAGTCGGCGATCCCATTGCCAATGCTTCGCACCAGACTGGCCGGGCTGCCCAGGATTTCCAGAGATCCAACCACCCAGCCTGGAAGGGACCAAAGGCAAGGGGTTACTGAAACCTTAAATACAGCACTTTCCACATTTGGAAAAAGTGACCCATTTTCCCTGCAATTCATTTTTTCACACCAGAATTGAGAGTGTAATAAGCTCCTTTGGAGAGAAATATGGGAAATAACTCATTCACTGTGAATTCAGATGTGGCAAACTTTCATACTTTATAAATCAAAGCGATCCTTTTGGCAGCCTCCCGAATAGCTTTAATATGACTTCCCTGCCACAGCCTCCCATTTTCCTGCTAAAGGAGACCCGTGTGCAGGGGGGTGCACGCTCCTACCCACCGAGGAAAGGCTGCAGGTGTGCAGGCTGGGCTGGTATCTGCACAACCTCCTCGGGGCAGCAGAGGCATGGGGACGAGGAGGAGATGCTGGGCGGGGGAGGAGGCCAGATGCTAAATGGGGTGTTACAAAGGGGATGCAGAGTTCTGACAAGGATGGAGGAGTTATTTTTAATCTTTCCCAATCCTACCAAGCTGAGTGCTTCCCTTCAGAGCGGAGCTGGAGCCAGACAAATGTCTCCCCTTCAACCCTAGTTCCAGTTGTGTAAACTCGGTGACATGGACATACTGATGAGGTCAGCGAGAGGGGAGTGTTCCCGGGGACTGTCCCAGGAGAGCAGCTTTGGATCTGGTTTCCTATTGGAGCTGAGGCTTGCCAGGAGCTGGCCTGCTCAGGGGCCGGACTGCTGTGTGCACGGCCTCGTGGGAATGTGGCCGTGGTGTGGACTGAGGCAGCGGCTCCCACCCCGGGGTGGGGGCTTGGGGCTTTGGCCAGAGGACGGGAGGGGCAGGCAAGGGCCAAGGGCTAAGGAGATAGGGGCAATCCGAACAGGCAACTTCCTCTGGGAGCCCTGTGACCTCCCCAGGGGTGAGAGGGCTCTCATGGGGAGGCCATGGGGACAGAACCTACGCAGGAGCCAATTCTGTCTCACCAGCAGGTCCTTGTGACAGATCCCCAGTCCGGTCACTGATCCCAGAGAGTGGGGAAGGTGTGGGTGCAAAGCCCAGGCAGAGCCCTAAAGGGACTCAGGTCCAGCCATTGTCGAGAGGGACATGCTTACATTTTAAGCCACCTCTCTTCCTGGGTTTAGATTAAACGAGATAATAAATTCCGGAAGATGAAGATTATAAATGGGGCAGCCTGTGGGTGCCAGGCGTTTGACTTATTTAATTCTCACAGGCAACTGTGCAAGAGAAGTACTATTATTCCCTTTACAGAAATTCAGATTAGCTAATGACTGAGCCTCTCCTTGGGGTCAGGAACTCACTGTACTAGGTCCAGGGGACAGAGGAGAATCAGACACGGTATTCTGCCTCCACCATCTCCTGCATAAGCAGGAAAAGGCTCAGAGATGAAGTCAATTGCTCATAATCTCACTGACGGTTAGACACGTGGGCTGTGCTTCCAGCCCAGGTTTACCTGATTCCAAAGCCCCCTCCCCCTACGTTCTGGGAGCCCGGGCTGCAATGAATAGGCCGGGTTCCGCGGAAGGTTGTGGGATACTCTCCCTTGGAGGGCTCTCTCTGCAGGTAAAGAAACAGCAGGTACCCTTTGGCCTGGAATAGTTGTAAGGTTCCACCTGAGGGCACAAGATTGATCCAGAAGCAGGCCTGGGCAGACTTTTTCAGGGCAAGGGCTACTTCTAAATTTCTCCAAGTGTCACAGTCCATGAGCTACTTATTTTATTAGTTAGGCAGTCACCCCAAAATTGTTGGTGGTCCACTGGTGGACATCTTGCCCTGGTCTAGAGACATCTTAATTCCCCTTCACTCCAAAAACTCCACATAGAAATAGAGAGTAGCTATTGCCAAGCAAAGATCCCTTTACAATGGGCCCACTGAGGCCAGCGCAGGGGGACGGAGTGGTGGCAACAACCCCATCTGCCATCTAGCTGTCCCAGCCTCATGGAGGAGCATCTCCTGGATTAAAACCACTGCCTGATAGGGGGTGGGGGTGGGGGGGCGATGTGTGGACCAGAGCTACTCCTCAGTGACATCGGAGCTGGCCAGAAAGCATCCCAGGGTACTTCTTTAACTATTTTCCTCCCAAAGCAAATACATCCTTAGCTTACTGGTTTGGGTATTTTGTTGAAAAGGGGTGTCTGTCTGGTTTTCCATCAAACTGAGGCTTGGGAGTAGAGAGGAAGCCCAGGAAATTATAAACTCCACATTCCTTCCTTCAAGGAGGCTTCCTTACTCATTTCTAATGACTTTCCTATTTCTTTATTTTTAAAACCTCTTCAATGTGAACCCACAAGCTTCCCCAGAAATGAGGTCAGGGGGTTTCAACTATCCCAGTTAGGAATCTCTCTAAGCAAGTCCAATGGGTGGATCCTGACCCATGGGAGGTGTTGATACAACTCGTTCACCCGCAGGCCATCCCTCTCCCTTCTTCTACAAGAATTCTAGTGTATTCCCTTTAAGACTCTTCTACCCAGGGGTTAGTAAACACCTACCATCTTCCCATTTCCAACTCTCCCAATCACTGCTTTCTTCCAGATAATGTTTAGACTGTGTAGGCTTTTAGTGACAGAATTCCCAGCAGGCTCTAAAACTTGGCCCCCTGTATTAGAATTTCTTTTTTCAGCATATAATGAGGTTGGGACAACAGCTTAGAGGATTTTTAGGTGGATTACAAAAAATCCAAACAGAATGTTCTTGTGAAAGCTCATTAAAAACATAAAACAAAACAAAGAGAGATGGTTTTTAGCATACAGACTGTAGGGACAGGATTCCCTGGTGTCACAGTTGGAGTGTCTCTGCCGGCTCATTTCACAGATGGGTGCTCCCCACACCTCGGTATTCTGTGGTGACCGGATGTGGGGGCAGGGGCTTGTTCTTCCCCGGGCCCCGATCGGAGCTCAGTAATCTATATGCCTGCTTCTCATGTTAAAAGCAAAAACTTCCTGAAAGGGTAAGTTTCTGGAATTGTTTATAAATACACCCGTCCACTAAATTTGAAATGTTAACTGCGAATTTTAAAAACAATTTCTTAGCAAGAGGGAAACACGTCTTCATTGTTGTGCAAGCTATCAAAACAACCATTTGGGCAGGGCCCTTCCCTGATCTTGTCATTTTCAGTTAAGAGTTCTGGGCAGCCCTATTCACTCCATGAATTTCATTATGGAGAAAATGTAATCTTACCAGTATGGCAACAACATGGGTCATTTACTGCTACAATGTTAATATTCTACGAGACTGCACGCACCAAGTACAACGTTTCAAACGTTTTCTCCTTTGTTACTTTCAGAAAGTAAGATTTCTGTGTTTTTTACCTCCAAGGGGCTGCTGTTTGTTGATTGAATTCATGGGGGCATGAGGAGCCAGATTATCAAACTGAAAGTGCTTTGGAGTAAATTTAGGTTAGGAACGTGTGCTCTGGAGCCAGTTATCACAGAGTATGCTGAGACAACTCGGGCCCCAGCACTCAGCTCTTAGGGCACCATCCTCCCCACACTTTTTTACACATATTCAAAGCTGCTGACTTTTCTAGTCAGGCCGGTGGCAGCTGAGACACTGACAGCCTTCTCTTTGGTTTGTCTAGGTGGGCAGGGCCACCCCGGGAAGGTAGAAGGCTCTTTATGCATCCCACGCACAAGCAAATCCTCTGAATTTCTCACCTGCAGCTATTCATGAAGGGCTGTAATGAAGAAAGCTAACAACCTAGAACTCGGTTTCTTTTAGGCCCAGGGGCTGAGGGCCTGGGCTGCTTTTCCGGCTGCCCTAGTGTGCTAATATAGATAGAGCCTTGTAGCTGCAAGGAGCCAAAGGAGTGTTAGCTAAATGGAATTACAATTCTAGGTTACGTAACAGCGAAGGCATTAATAACAGCGTTTATTGCTTGAGTGCTTATTAAGTGCCAGGCACAATTCAGGACACTTTACATACTTTCATTTCATCCTCTCAAAAATCTTAACAACCCATTTTAGAGATGAGGAAACTGAGACCCGGGAGGTGTGATAATTTGCCCAACGCCTTACAGCTAGCGGTGGCAGAGTCTAGCGTTACATCCACGGCTGTCTAACTCCAACGCCTGGGCCCTTCCCGTCGCACCGGAGAGCCTCCCACGACCTGAAGTCGGTGAGGCCTACCCCGAAGCATTCCTCAGCATAGACCCCCGCCTGCGCTCTTACCTGCCCGGAAAAGAGCCCCCGCGGCGTAGTGCATGGCCAGGGCGTGGATGAGCTGCCTGGCTGTGGTGAAGATGGGGCCTCGCTCAAACACGGAGAAGGAGAGCGGAGTGTGGTCGGAAGCTATGTACAGCTTGAGCGAAGCGTGGATGCTGACGAGGAGGTTCACGGGCTGTATCACCAGCTTCCGTAAGGTCACCGGGTTCACCAGGGCGCTGGCGTGCTGCCGGACCTGCACGGGCAACACCTGTTGACCACCTGGGAGGGTCGTGGGGTGACCGTCCTGGCTGCGGTTAGGCAGGTAGGTCTCAAACAGTGTCTTGATGTAGTATACAAACGTGTCTTCCACATACAGGCGAGCAGGCTTCAATTCAAACCGCAACTCGTTCACATCAAGCACGCGCTCGCTCTCGCTGAAGGTGAGGCGAAGTTTGATAAAACAATTCCTCTTGTACTCTTCCAAATCTTTGCTGGATGCAGGAAGGCTCTGCGTTTTGGAACTCTGAGGAGATTCTGTGTTTTCTTCCTGGCAGACCAGGACGGCGAAGTGGAAATTGGACTTGCTGTACAGCTGGTTGTCCAACTGCAGGTCCCCACAGTAGACCTCCACGCACGGAAGCGGCAGGAGCGCCGCTCCGGGCTCTTGCCCAGGGAGGGGGCCGGCCACCGGGGCCATCTGCAGAAAAACGCTGTCCAGCGTGAGTCTCAGAAGCTCAGATGATGCTTTGTGGTGGGTAAGCTCATCACACACGGCCAGGCTCAGCTGAGTGACGAACATTTTAAATGTCACAATCTTCTCCAGAGTTCTTGGGGGGAGAAGGAAAAGAACGTTAGTCTCCTGCTGCTTTTCATTGCAGTGGTAGCACCTTATTAAGCACCTCCTGATGGCTGATCAGATTCTCACAAGAATCAAGTAAGAACTCAACTTTCAGGACACCGTGTCTGCACAGAGCCGGCCATACTCCGGCAGTACCGGCAAATGTTCCCAGGGGGACTATTACAAGTTCTTGTCACGTTTCTCTGTGTGTTTCCCTTATCAACACCAGATTTCACTCCAGAATCCCGCTAGTCTGTGTGCACCAGTCCTCTATCGTCATCAGCACAAGGCAGGAAGACGGTATAAAACAACCCAAACTCCTGGAATGGAGAAAGGGAAGCCAGCGGAGAGAACTGGCGGCGAGCGCGCTCGGCCACAGCGCCCCCGGCCACAGCGCCCCTGGCCGCACGGCGGCCTGCGCGCGCAGCTGCCCCGCCCCGTCTCTGCGCATGCTCTCACCGCAAGGTCATCACTCGTTTTCATCATTGCGAGCACCTTATAAACATGCGGTGTCTTCTCCTAGCTTAAAAAGAATCTCTTCTGTAAATCCACTACCTTCTCTAACTACCACTCATTTTTACGATCCCTGTGACATAACAACTCTGAAGCATTTTCTATTCGCACTGTTATTCCTCCCCTTCCATTCTCTATTAACCTTGCTCCCAGCAGGCTTCCGTCTGCCACCAGTATACCAAAGCCACTCCCCTCAAGGCCACCTGTGACTTCAGTGTGGCTAAATCAAACGATGGACTCTCAGTGTGTGCTTCACTTGACCTACAATGGCATTTGATGTCGCCGATAACGCCCTCCTGCTGGAAATACTTTGTCTTTTCTAGGACCTTCTACCTCTGCCTGCTCATCCTCAGTCACTTAAGCAACTCCCTGCTTTTCTCCTAGGCCTCTTAAAGTTAAGGTGTCCTTTATCATCTTCTCCATCTCCACTCACTCATTCCCCTGGAGATCTTGTTCAGTCTCGTGCTTGAGAAGTCATCTATACGCTGATAATTTCCGAAGTCACATAGTTTAGAACCTCCTGCAACTCCAGTCTCATATAAGGGCTGTCTGGAAAAAATCCAGCCATAAATGCCTCTATTTTTCATATTATGCGGCTGAATACTTTCTGGACAGTCCTCGTGTATGTAACTGCCAATTCACAGTCACTTGAACGTGTAAAAGACACTCAACTTGTCATGTTTGTAATCAAACTCTTCCTCCTACCTCTAAAGCTATGTATAGTCTTACCCACCTCAGTTAATGGCAAACACATTCTACCAGTTGCTTAGATAAAAAATTTTGGACTCCTCCTTGATGCCTCTGTTTCCAATCCTTCTCCAATGCATCAGGGAAGTCCCATGGGCCTTTCCTTAAAAGGATATCTAGAAATTGACCATTTCTTGTCACTTCCACTGATACCAGGGTAGTCTAAAGCCATCAGCATCTCTAGTGTGAATAACCGTAATATAGTCCTAAGTCGTTGTCCAGGTTCTACCCTTGCTTTTTTGTACAGTCTATTTCAAGAAAGCAGCCAAATCATTTTCTAAAAATGTAGGTCTGATCATGTAACTTCTCTACCCAAATTGGTCCAATAACTTCCCCATTTCACTTAGAATTAAAACTAAGTCCTACCCCATGTGTCCCCTGCTTCTAGCCCTACCCCACGTGTCCCTTGCTTCTAGCCCTACCCCACGTGTCCCCTGCTTCTAGCTCTACCCCATGTGTCCCCTGCTTCTAGCCCTACCCCACGTGTCCCCTGCTTCTAGCCCTACCCCACGGGTCCCCTGCTTCTAGCCCTACACCACGGGTCCCCTGCTTCTAGCCCTACCCCACGGGTCCCCTGCTTCTTTGACCTCAGGTACCACTGCTTTCAGGTTCACCCCTCCATTTGGCCCACACTGGCCTCTTCCCTGCTTCTCCAACATGCCAGGCACACTGCTTCAGTCCTTTGAAGTGGCTGGGCCAATCTGTCTGGAAAGCTCGTTCCCCAGATAATCGCACTAGGAATCCCCTTGCTGCTTTCAGGTCTTTGCTCAAATGCCAACTTCTTGGTGAGGCTTATGTGCACCAGTTTTTAAAAACTGCGCTCTCTCTCGGTCCCGATGTCCTGGCACTGCTACTCCTTCTTACGGGACTCTGTGTTTATATCTGCAGAATGCCAACTGTCTTCACATTTTATTATAATAAAATAAGTTCAGATCTATGATTACCATAGCATTTATTTTTATTCATTATGTTTAGTCTTTGTCCTCCCATTCCACAGCTATGAAAATTCCCCAAGAGCAGGGATTTTGGTGTTTTTATTCACTGATGCATCACTATTCCTAAAAGAGCAAGCACCTGGCATCCAGTAAGCACTTGGAAGATACCTGTAGAATAAATGAGTTAAGGAAGTGCAAGTAAACACCTGTGCCTTTCCTAGTTCCACCACTGCATGTATTGTCATTAACAATGCCTTACTAATGTCCTAGATAAAATGTTTCTCAAATTGTTGTACAGACCTGACATTTTGTGTTATGAAACTTCAAATCTGGTCTCCAATTTTGTTATACTATCAATTTTTACAAATACTTCTGGCCAAAGAAAACATCCATCTTTGTTTGGAATATTATAAATTCAAATGAATAATAATTTGGCAGGGTCCAAATTAATGAGTTCCTAACCACATATGAAAAGTAACTTTTTTTATAGTGATGGAAAGAGAACTCACACTGGGTGGTAAACTTATTATACAACAAGTTGACAATGCACTGTAGAATTATACACCTGGAACCTATGTAATTCTTGTTAACCAATGTCGCCCCAGTAAGTCTAACAATAAAAAAAAAAAAGTAACTTTTTAAAAGAAAGGCCTAAACAAATGCATAAAAGCTGGTGTCATTATTTAATAATAGTGTTAAAATTATTAATAATAAATTATTTTTTCTGATTACAAAGTGAATTCTTACTGTAGAAAAATTAAAGCACAGAAAATTATTAAATAATGATCACTTATAACCCCATATCTATGAACAACTGTGATTCTCTTTTATTTTCAGGAGTGTTTTCTGTGTGTGTGTGTGTGTGTGTGTGCACATATGTATTTATGTGTATACATGGACATGATATAAATATAACTAGGGTTATATTTATATAGTCAACTTGACGAAGGCTGTCCAGAAAGTATCCAGCCATATAATACAAAAAATGGAGGCACGTATGGCTGGATTTTTTTTGGACAGCCCTGGTACGTTCTGTTTACTCTATTTTAGGCTTATCACATGCGTTTTTCTATTCCACTAAAATCTTCTAAGTCTATCTTCAGTGGCTATATCATTTATGGTACATTTATGTATTGTCCATTCCCCTACTGATGGGTATTTGTATTCTAAATATTTTGCCATTATAATTGACAATGTGATAAAAATATCTCTCTGCAGATATCTTTTGCCTATTTATAATTATTGATTTAACTCTTAAATTCTTAAAATTGGAATTTCCAAGCCAAAGGAATTTTAAAACTCGTAATACATGTTCCAAAAAATAGTAACAATTTAAACCTCTACTAGTACTGTATACGATGGAACACAATTGTTAACTTGGTAAGTAATATCTTATTTAAATAATGTATTTCTTTGATTACTTGTATTTCCTCTTTCTAGAATTTTCTGTTCGTGTCTTTTGTTCTTATTTTATTTTGGGAAGGAAAGTCTTCCTTCATATTATCCCTACTGTATTATATGAGTACTTTTAAATTAAGGATATTAACTCCTTGGCTCATGTTTGAAAAACCTGAAGGCAACATTCTGGTTGAAGCAGGGAACTGTGGCTCTAAGAGGTGGATTTATTTTTGATGTAGCTCTAATTGCTAAGTGTAATTACTATTTACTAGGTTGTCATGTAGCTACAAAAGTATTCATTTGCATTTTATGCTAGCTAGGATAATGTATAATCTTAAGATGTATGCCTTAGTTTGTAAATCAGTTTGTTAAACTTATCACAGAAGGACTGGAGGGAGCACTCCAGTAAGACGATAGAGTGCTACCTATGTTAGGTCTGATTTCATGTTAATAGCCATATCCTAATGGATTATGTGATGATTTATCCAAAGCTTTGGTGTACATACAGGGATGACAAAGAATGGTAAATAACAGGTTTCCAACTTCAAACAGAAAGCTTACTATACTGCTAATTATAATTAAACCTACCTGTTGGTATTGGTTAGCATAGGTCCTGCTTTTCCTTCTGGGGCCAGAGTGATGAAGACCGTGGCACACTGATGGGCGATGTCCACATACACGTAGCCAAAGCCAGTCAGGAACACAACCTACCAAAAGAATATTCAAGATAGGATTAAAAAGAAGGAAAACACTACAGAAACGGCTGACTTTAAATGTCTCAAGTTTTGATTCAATACCACAAACACTTCCTGGTTATATTTCTTTATATCCATGTGTGCAAGCTACTCAGCTGACTTGAAATGAAAAAAGAAAGAAAGAAAGAAAGAAAGATCAAATCCAGATTTTTCAATATCCAGCTGTAAGGCTCACAGGAAAAAAATGATGGATGATGGGGGCATGAGTGTCTTCATTCTCTACTTCTTTGGAATTGGCAAATAACTCTGTAAGCTGGAGTCCAGCCATAGGACAGCTTTATGTGTGCATATGAATCTCTGTGGGGGGAAAAAACCTCTCTAAACCTCAGGACTTGAAATGCAATGTGCAAAAATATTTTCAGGCTCTTGAGTGCTGACTTACTACCACAAGGGTGCTCTTCTGTGCTGGGGACACAAAAACCTACCCCCAAACCTATCAACAAGGCATGTCATCATCCTCCCAAGATCTTCCACATGACTTGCAACAAGAACGTCAGATCACTCCATGTGCTTGGGGTCTAAATTAATTTTTCTACTGTGAGAAAGTGGACTAAGACTTTAAAAAGTTCTATCTCAAAAGCCAGATGCCAAGCCAGCAGAACAGATGTCCAATAGCAGTGTTGCTTAAATGGATAAATATTTGAAAACAGAGCAGAACTATGTGAAAAACAACCCTGAGAACACCATGTTCACAGCCAGCATCACCTGAAGGTAGGGCAAGAACCTCCTTATGTTTGGGAACATTGATTCTGATGATTTGCAGTATCAGTTCAGTCCAAGTTTGAGCCCTTATTATTGTTAGGACAGCAATAGAAGAAGACAGACTGAAAATTCCCAGACAAAGGGACAAAGCTAGGTGCTTGCTTGACACATAATGAATGTATTCTAATTTTGACCAAATGAAGAGTTACCAGAAAGACTGTATATAGAATCACAGGAGAGAGTAATGGACTCAAATCTGGAAGAGACTTCAAGGTCACTGGGCTTTTTTCTTGTACAATGGCTCCTCCCTCAGAAATCCTGACCATCTTCAGGATCTCGGGCACCTAGATGTCACCTATGCCTCCTCCCTCTCCTCACCTCCTGCAGTCCAGCAGTCCTCAGGGCCTCCAGCTCCACTGGCTCCTCCAACACTGCCTTCTTTTTCATTCTACAGCCACTGTTCTAGCTTAGGCCCTTGTCTGCCAGTTAGCCCTTCCTGTGCCTACAATAAGCTTGTCCAACCAGTGGCCCGCAGGCCACATGGGGTCCAGGATAGCTTTGAATGTGGCTCAAGAGAAATTTGTAAACTTTCCTAAACATGAGAACTTTTTTTTCTACCATTGTTTTAGCTCATCAGTTATAGTTAGTGTTAGTGTATTTTATGTGTGGCCCATACAATTCTTCCAATGTGGCCCAGGGAAGCCAAAAGGTTGGATGCCCCTGGCCTAGAATATGCTTTTTCCCATAAAGTCCTTTCAAATCCTTCCTATGTATCTTTGCACATTCACCTTAAAGAAACTTTATTCCATGAATGCATTCTCTAATTTTTCTATTTCTTTTCTCAGTGTGATACCTACATTTGCATTCCCATCTTACTCTGATCTTATTTCTATTATATCACAAATAGTGGTGTTTATATTACAGTGATGTGTTTACATTACTTTACTCAATCACTAGATTGTCAACTTCTTGAGGGAAGGAGTTGAGTCAATTTGTATTCTCTACGGATGTGTTTCCCAATGGATAGCTTTGCAAAAATAGCTGTTTCAAAAGACTATATCCTGAATTTGCCCTATTTGTTCCAAGGTAAGGGCTGAACTAGACTATGATAAAATTTGAAATATGGCCAGCCTAACAGTGGCTCAGCTCACAAATCTAAAACAAACAGGTATTCTTTGAGAAACACTAACATTTATAAAAGCCATTATTTTATATGATATGTAAAGTAAGTCATTTGCTCTTTTAGGTTTACAGGCATGGGATAATTCATCTGGCACAAACCTTTTTAAGACTCCATGCTTCCATCTATTTCTCCTTTTCTCAGTGACTGTCCATAACTTCTGTGCATACCCCTGAGTTTTAGCAGAGAGGGTTAAAAACCAGAACTACCACCCCTCAAAGGAGGGAAGGAGGAAACCAGAAGAGGGAAAAATGTATTGTTCTACTTATTTTCTAAGTAATTTTCAGGAATTACGAAATGAGGACAGTTGTGTTTTCTAAGATGGTAACAGCTTGTGGTTTCTAAGTTGATGGCTTCTGTTAACTGCACAAGAGACTTTGAAAGCAAGCACATTAACCTGAATCTTTAAGGTGCTTCTTTCTCTTCTGGAGAGAAAGTTTTGCTGGGTATCCCTTTCACTCACACTTAGAATGAAAGAAACACAAACTTTAATTCTTAGAGCCTGTCCTTGTCTTTTTTCACATGTAGAGAAACAACTCACCATGCCAAACCATTGGTACAGTGGCAGCTCTGGGGATTGGGAAGGTAAGTAACTAAGAGCCACAGTTAGGCACCTATAATCAGATTGCCCAGAAGTTTAAAATAAATCTTGGGTTTGGTTTGATGGTTTGATCATTCAGTTATTCAATCGATAATCTGACAGTTAAAGAGTACTTCCAATGAGTCTGTCACTGTATTAGGCATTGAGAAGATATAATCATGCCTTCAAGTTGTTCATGCTGAGTTTGTAAAAAAGCCAAGTGCACAAATAATAAGATAACAAATAACCTACAGTTCCAGAGAGCAGAGATGTATAAAATGCTTCTCCTTCTCAGTGTGTTAACCAAAATGGGTTTGTGTCCATTTTCTTCAGTACCTATAACCAGTGCCTGGTACTCAATAAAGATCTGAATGGACATCATCTCAATGTGACTCCAGTGGTAGAGACTTCTAGTGTCCACCCAGGTCTAGCTGCCTTTTCCATCCAGGTACAGAGTGGGATTATACACCTCACCTCCTAGCAATTGGGTATGGCCATGTGACTAGTTTGGTCAATGGGTTAAAGACAGAATTGACCTGTGTTACTTCTGAGCCAAAGCATAAGAGAGATAGCCTTCATCTCCTGCCTCAGAGACTGAATAAAGGCTTTATGTTCCAGATCAGTGGTGACCAAATCTGATCTGCTGCCCATTACTGTAAATAAAGTTTTATTGGAACATAGCTATGCCAGTTTACTCATATATTATCTTTAATAGCAGAGTTGGGAAATTATGACAGAGACTGTAATGGCCCACAAAGCCTAAAATGCTATCTAGAACTTAAAGAAAAAGTTTGCTGACTTCTACTCTAGATGATTGTGGTAGATTGTCACATAATCAAGAAATCATACATCCCAATATCCAAGACTTTGTCCCTTCACATACTGACACTGAGTTTGGCCATGTGACTTTCTTCAGCTAGTGGAATATCAGCAAACAGAAGCAGCCTGATAAAGCTTGCTTACTGGGGTCTGCCTTGTTGCCACCACGTGAGGAAGCCTGATGTAGCTCGCTAAGGAGTCAATACCATATGGCGAGGGAGAGGCTCAGACTCCCCAGCTGAACTCGTCCCTTAGCCGACCCTCCAGCTGAATGCAGCTGCATTGGGGATCCCAGGGTTATTCTGCATAGATAAGCCAACCAAATTCTCAGAATCACCAGAAGTTAATGCTGTTTCAAGCCTCCAAGTTTTGGGACGATTTGTTACAACGGGGAAGATGGAAGATAATGGATCTATCAACCTGGGTCCCTTAGTGAATCTGTAAAATAGAACCCCCAAGTGACAAATGCTGGGCATGTGGCATGAGCAAGAGGTACATTCTAAGATTATCACAGGCAGCATAACGTAGCCTATCTTTATTAGTACAGTGATACTGAAGGCTACAAAAACGGGGATTCATGTTATGAAGTGGCAAGACATTTAGTACAACTGTTGTCAGATATTACTTGGGAGGTACTGCATAAACCTAGCAGATTTGTAGCTCTAGGAGATGAGGTTTGAAAACAAACCAGTAGTAGTGTTTGTTGATTACTGTTGGCTGTGTCTGGCAATACATTATTATTATTACTACTACTACTACTACTACTACTACTACTACTACTACTAATTTTCCATATAGAAGCAATTTATTTTGGGAAGTGCCCCCAGGGGAACCAGGACAGTTACAGGGGAGGAAGGATAAGGAAGAAGAAGAAAATCAAGGTGGGGTTTCAGGTGAAGTCCCAAACTCAGCCTGATCTCATCGGGAATTCTGGAGGGGAACACTCCCAAGTCTGCATACATCAGAACATAGAAGATGGGTTTTATTTTCCCGTATGAGTCAATCACAGCTATGGCCCTCTGGGGGAGGTGGGGAACTTGCAGGCACTTCCAGCCCTCATCCCTGGAGCTAGGGCTCTAGCATCCAGTGGAAATTCCCTAAATGTTCCAAGCCATTAGCAGTAACGCAGACAGAACTGGGGGATGAGATTGTGGTGAGGCACCAACAGTGTTCATGACACCCACCAGCATGGGAGGTTGTAGATGGGATATAAACAAGGAAAAAGCACCCAGAGTCTTGCTAGTCGAAGTGTAGTCCTCAGACCAGCAGCGTCTGGTCCAGTGGGGACCCCTCATTGAAGAGCTTGTTAGAAGTGTGCAATCTCACATTTCACTGATGACCTAGTGCATCAGAATCTGAATAGTAAGAAGATCTCCAGGAGATTTGTATGCACATTAGTTTCTAAGAAACCTGCCTCCTGAGTGTTAGGAAAAACAATTTACTGACCTCCTAAAAAGGCAGGAATAAGCATCAAGATGAGTGGTGCAATGAGGTGGATTTGGAGAATTCTCAGTCCGAAGGGTCCCTAGCCTAGCAGCTGAAACCAGGGGAAAGAGAACCACTCCCACTAAAAGCAGGGCCGTGCCCACTCACTGACAGAGCCCATCAGTGCTCCACTACGCCAGGCTGGCAGGTCCCAAATTCCCAGGCTCCTCAGTCTCCGCTGCTTCACCTGGGATCGACATCACGTGGTGGCAATGTATTATGGAGAAGAGATGAGCTCAGGAAAGAATTGGCCAGTTTGCAATCAAAATGAAAGAGAACAGTGAGCTTCCAGGAATTCAGGGCCTTGCAAAGTTAGAAACGCTTTAAAACCCCAAACAGCAAGAGATTTTGTCTTTGAGCATGAAGGCAGATTAATGCTCAGCCTTAGGGCTAATGCATATGTATACACTCACTATTAAAATTTCTTAATTGGTGAAATGATTCAGAAAAACATCGAAATTAAGAGTATAAAATTTTCCAGAGAACCTCTCTTAAATCTAGAGAGAGGTAAGGAAGCAAGGCAATACAGAAATATGTCTTAGAAAGGACCATGGATGTGGTTACTGGCACATGGGATTCTCCGGAATCAAATAGATAAGAAGTCTACTGAGTTTTGGAGAAATTACTACTGCCCAATAAACTCATGAACCTAGACCAAACAAGACCGATGGTTTGAGACTCACTACAAGCTTCAGACCAAGGAAGATCTCCGGGCAGACAGAGGACTGGGACAATAATGGGCAGGGAGCACTTCCAAGAGCAGAAGAAACAGGGCTCAAAGCCTACCCCTGCTTCCAGGGTACAGACCCCACAACTGTGCCCAGAAACACGCAGAATCGTTATGGACACGAGTCTGCTCTGTTTCTCGTCCTTCCTCTTTCCAGTTTGGAGGGACTATTACTGCTATTCTGTCCAGTAATACAGCGGGGAAAGCGGGGGCAGATGAGTCCACAGGCCTCCAGAAAGAAAGGGTCACATCTAGACTAACAGAGAATCACTCAGAAGTACTGGATTTCCAGTGGGATGTGGTGACTGATTAGATCAGTCACCGTGGGGAGATCTGTTCGTTCTGTGTGTGGGAAAAAGAATTAATTACTAAATGATTGATGGCCAAGAGGACTTTTTTTTTTTTTTTTGGTAGTTGTTTGTTATTGCTGAATCAGCTAGTCAGTCCTGATCAATACTGGCATTTAGTTGTTTTTTTACTTCACCTCACACTGGTGGTGTGGGGGTGTGTATGGAAGGCTAGAGGCAACACAGTGACAGAGGTGCTGCTGGAAGAACAAAATACTTGGGGTACACTCTACGTTTGGCTATTTGTATCTGTGTTAGAGCACATAGACTTTCTCCTACATACGTGGGTAGAATACTACTATATATTTAAAGTCTAGGTCCTGCCTTCCACTTAGTACATCATCTTTTACTACAACTACAAATAAGAACCTCTTTAACATAACTTACGCTTTTCTATGTAGTTATATTTATTAAAATGATTATTAATTTATGGCCAACAAACAATATTTTAAAAAATAACACCATTTTAATTTTTAAACTGTAAAATTAAACTGAGTAAATAAGTGACGAGGTGACACATAGGAAATAATTGAAAATATTCTTGAAAGTCTCTCTCTTCTTTTCTCTCCCTCTTTCTCCCCACCCCCATCGGCCACATGTGACAATCCAGGATAATCAGAAGTAGTTGTAAAGCATCCCAGCATTGCAGCCGAGTTCTACTAGGTCTTTCAGGCAGAGATGGCTGGTGGGGAGTTGGAAATACAGATTTGCAGCGTGGGAGGGGTGCGCGGGGCCCCTGGGAGTGACTAGGTGACAGAACTAAAGCTGTGGGATGAGTTAGGTCTCCCAGAGAGGAAAAGTGTGATCATCTTCAAAGATGATCAAGGTAGAAGAGGCTGGACAAAGATGAATGAAAAGCAGGTAGTGGCTATCCTAGGTATAATTCTTCCTTCTTTAATATTTACTGAAAAAATTTTAGGGAAATCCCTACTCTTGAGTACATTTGGAAGCAGTTGTGACTCAGCCAGAAGAAACTAACTAAAGAGAAGCCTGCAGACCAGGACACTTGGCAGATGTTCTGAAGTGGGTACCGACTTGTTGATCCCCATTTTGGCCGACACGGGGTGTGGGGAAGGTGAGTGAAGTAAACAAGAAGCCATAATATCTGCATCACACATTTTAAAAATCAGATACTCACTTGGATTGACTTCTTTTCTATTAGAAATTCCTGAACGGAGGCTAAAGATATCTCTGAAAATGACTTTGTGCACTTCAAGCATCGGTGCTCGGGGGCACGTCTGTCTGCACCAAATGGACTGATCACACGTTTAAATCCTAGTTCATCAAGGCACTTACCAGAGTGTTTCATGATGTTCTTGTGAGATGTGAAATATCTTATACAGGATGGTTTCAAAAGTGCTCTTAGATGTATTTTCTTATTTAAGAAACGTGGGCTAGATGACAGTGAGTTTGGTGTGCTAGTGGCTGATTGAATGCACGCACTAGGCAAGTGTCTAGTGATTTCACCACAGCAGGGAGACCTCGGACTTGCCCTGTTCAACATATTTATTAGTGACTTGGATGAATAGGTAGAATGTATGCTGACCATATCCACAGATGACATAAAGCTACTATACTTAATGTGCTGGATGGAAGCATCACACTTTTTTACAAAAAGTGATTTCAACAAGGTGGACTAGGCCAATAGCAACAAGATTTAATTTATTGGGGTTCAATGTAAAGTCCCATCATTGGGTTCAAAAAGTCAACTGTACAGCAAGTCATATGATAAAGACCTGGGGGATGTGGTTGACCACAAGTTCAATAATAACAAACTTGAACTTGTTAATAAAAAGCTAACTCAATCTTCTACTTTATTAATGGAAGCACAGGGAAGTAATAGCTGGTCAGACCACATCTGGAATACTATGTGTAGTACCAGCTGCCAGAGTTTTAAAAGGGAACATAACACACCAGCGTGTCCAGACAAGGGTAACTGTGGTGATGGGTCTGGAAATCGCATTTACTGAAGGAATGATTCAAGGAACCAGAAATGTTTGGCCTGGATATGGGAACATTTAGAGAAGATGTCAAAGTTGCCTTCAAGTACTTGTAGTGCTGCTGTTAAAGGGGAAGTAAATTATTTGTGATGCCCCAGAAGACAGAGCAAGAAAGAATGAATGGATGCTACATGGGGACAGTTTTCAGTCTGAAACTCTCTTTGTCACAGCCACTGCTGGAATAAACCGTGATTATGACACTGGGAATTTTCTGAGGTGTCAAGTCATGGAAGGGACCCTTGCATGAGCAAAGAGGGGAAAGTGGAAAACATCTTTTAGCCTGTGCTTCCATGAATTTCAGGTAGCAATATCTGTGGCCAGGGCAGGGTTCCAAAGGACAGACCGTGACCTGAGCTCGGTGTAGGGAAAACAAGACGGGGCCACATGTGAGCAGCTCCAGGTTCCAGCTTGCTCCTGCTCAGTTATAAGCCACCTAGCTGGTTACTTTTTAAGCCTCGAGCTTTCATCAGTAACATACAACAACAACAACTACCACCACCAAAAGCCCCCAAGAAACCATACAAATTATTACTCTATCTTAGGATTTTTGTGGTGATCAAAGGCTCTGTATCTTAGCACTTGGTACATGTGACTGCATTAATTTAGTTACTTAGGTCTTTGAGGGCAGGAATTATGCCTTATTGAGGGCAAAGAGTTTGGTTGGCTCTTGGTAGGTCCTTAATAAAAGTTGTGGAATAAGTGAATGAAAGAATGGAGACTGGATGTGGAAGCACTTTGTAAATGGTACAGAGTTATATAATCATGAAGGACTGTCACTCCCCCGTCCCCCGCCCCACACACCATGTGAGAAGAAAACAAGGACACTGAGCCCACTACACACTTCTGCCAAGAGTCCAAGATTGTGAGGAATTACTGGAACTTTTTAGAAGAGAAGTCACCTGTAAAGGGATCATTTTTGTCTGTGTTTGGGGGTTCAAACTCATTCTTCTTTGCTATTTCAAGGACTTAGAAATTGCTTCTCATACAGGTCAATGACTTCCCATGGCTCTTATGATATAAAAACCAAAACCCCCACTGAAGATACAGGGTCTGGCCAGGTTTGGCCTTGAATGCCTCACTAGCCTCCTCTCCCTCCCCCTCCTGCTTCTCTTTAATCTTGCACTGCGGCCTCAGTGGCATTTAGATCCCTGAAAGGACCATGGTCACCCTCTGAGCACCAAAGTTTTAAACACTGCTCTCTCTGCCAAGAAACATCTCCCACGCTCTCGTCTACTCCTTCTTGAAGAAACAGACACAAGGTCTCTCATCCAGACACACACACTCTGGCCCCTCTAGCCAGTCTGCCGTTCACGCTCACAGCTCTCACAGTACCTTTCCTCCACAGCTCACAACCTACGTGACTCTTGCTTACTATCTATCTTCTCCACAGGTATGCTCCTTGAAGGCCAGGGCTGTACTGCATTTTTGTTCACTGTATTTTATCTGAGCACCAAGTTGTAATGTCTGGCGCATATTAGAAATCAGTATTTGTTGACAGAATCACTAAAACATGCTTCACACTGTATTAGTTAAGCAGTAACTACTACACTATCTTTGTAGCTTTTTTGTTGTGAATTTTTCAAAAGAATGTTGCATAAGGTTTCTATTAGAAATGAAAATATCACACACTATGATAGGATTCTAAACTATTTCCCTGATAGAATCAAAATTATGACAAAATTATCAATGGAAGTTTACTTGTTATGCCTTCACATGTTTATTGAGAATCTAGATTTCCCCCCGAAAGTCAGGCTGGCGCCCACTGTCACACTACGGATAAGAGCACCACACCGTGTGTCACCTCCAGGACGCTGGCTGAGAAGTCTTCTAACCACGTGTGAGCCCTAGACACAACCCCAGAAAACCCTCGCCAACCTCACAATCCAAATGTTGTGGCCTACATGCTATTAGATCTTCTCGATAACTTTTGAGCCAAAGAATACTTGGTTGTGTGATTATAAAGTTATTTTCTGCCTATTCCCTCCCATAAGCCATTTCAGAATTATACTACATGACACTGTCTTATTTACAAAACCAACAAAGGGAGCATATCTATGACTGACAAAAACTGAAGTAATTTTCTTCCTTGTGGCATAATGGGGATTTTATAGGGTTTTAATTCTGCTTTTTAAGGTTAGCTTTGAAATTCGTATCACATGCCTTAGAACCAGGGCTGAGGAAAGGCTCCTGGAAGACAAACTCACTCCTACATAAGAGCTGCTTCCTTTCATCAGAGGACACAGCTCCCTTCACTCCCCAGTGATTTATATTCCCTGGTGTATTACTGAGGAGATGTCGGTGAGGGTCTGAAACAAATCTTCCTGCAGAAGAGGAAGTAAACCATGGTCTGCAGGACATATGGCATACAGCTCCACGAAGATTAATGGGAACGTGACACTTCGTGAGGTCCTCAGACCAGGGATGATAAGGGTGTTAGAAAGAGTACCTCTTCTTGGCTTTGAAGTATCCCTGACTACAAAGGTTTGAGGAAATTTAGAGTGAACTGGAATCCCCCAAATAAGGTTTGGCAGGCAGAATGTCTATCGTAAAGCAGTCCCTGGGCATGTATAAGCAAGGTGTCAAAATTATTTCAAACTGATACAGGGGGATTCGGGGACCTATGAGTAGGTTGCGGCACGCACTTGGTAAATTAATGAGGCTGGGTACGTCTTCCTGAGGCTGCACAGATGGAGCAGGTTTTCATCGTTCATGAAATGAGCACTGCGGATGGAAATCCCACCTCTGGGGATTTCGGGGTCACTGCAAATGCAGGTCTCCAAGGTGAGTGTGTCCCCCAGGCTGCTTGGCCATTCTTGCTCCTGTCCCCGGCCCTGTGCTTCAGCTGTTTCCACAGCTACTGCACTCCCCAGCCCCCCGCACTCCTTTCCATCTCGCTCTTACAGATGATTCATTTCATACTTCACAATAAACTTCAGGCCACTCAATTGTCCAGGCCCCATCCCTCCAAATATCTCTACCTACACCTATGCCTGTCCTGACCTCTTTACCTCTGTCAGACAAGAGGACATGGCCCTTCTGTTCAAGCAGAATTACACTTCCGGGGCCTGGGCCTTGTCTGTCCGGGAAACTCCTTGCTCAAATTTTCCTCTTCTCCTTGACCAATTCCTCTCTCACAGCACATACGGGAGAGCTTCCTCCTCGCCGATCTCATTTGCTTCATGGCCATGCTTCTTGAAAGAACCATTTTCCCTTGTTCCTCTGGTCCTTCACCTCTATTCACTCTCGACTTCAACTGTTGCCTTACTTCCCTCTCTCCACCATCTTACACCCTGTAAGCTTCCTCTTCCAGGGAGCTCTCATGTTTCTCCCCAGCCCAGTTCTCCTCCTGCTATTCTGCTTCTTCCTTCTGTCTCTTTCGCTTCACTATACTTACATGTTAGAGCTTCCCAAGGTTAGGCCCAGGCCCCTCCCTTTCTCTTTATACAATCATTCTTGGTAACCTCACCATCTCATTCATTCAGTCGTCATTTATTCATATGGTATTTACTAAGATCTTACTGTGCTGACAGGTACTCTGCTGTAGGCTGGGGATGAATAAGGTATCTGGCTGTCAGGAATCATGACTTAGCAAGAAATCATTTAAAGTTATACATGTCACAAATGTTCTGTGAGCATGTGGAGGGTCCTGGGGTTAGGGAGAAGATGTCACAGGTGTGAAGGAAGAGGATCTCTTGAGAGATGAGAAAGAATGTTCCAGCAGGTGGGGAAGAAGGGAGGAGTCTCAGGTAAGGATGTAGCATTCACAGCATCGTGGCTCAGAGCACATGCTTTGGAGTCAGGCAGGCTGGATAAAATCCCAGGCCCTTCTCTTATCATGTGTGGGAATCAGGCCATGTTACTTCTGGAAGTCTCCGTTTTTGCTTCTGTAACATGGAGATGATAGTCCCATCTTATATGGCTTTTATAAAGGTTAGATAAAATTGAATGTGAAATGCTGAGCGCAATGCCTGGCATACAGTTAGAGATTATTAAATGGTAATCATTATTATTACTAGGATGTATAACAAGTACAGCAGAAACAAAATTCTAGGTTCACATGCCATTTTCAACAAAAATAATGTCACTAACATGCAAAGTATGACAGAGACAAATTAGGACATTTTATCAATTCAGGTTTTTAAAACCTTAGTTGTATTTGCAAACATTTAGGTGCTACTATGACAAATCTGTATATTTTAAAATTAGTAAACTTTCAGAAGAGGGCATTAATCTAGGTTTGGCATTATGCTTGTCCCAAAATCTGGTCAGTTGGACTACCTTCTATGTAGAGAAGTCCAAAACTTTTATTTTGTTTTTGACTTTGTATTAGACCCAGGGTGGGCTTGCTTGTACCAAATGCTCCTCTCTGGTAAACAGCTGTATAGTATACTTTGTAGATACACACTTGTGTTTTAGAATTTATAACATGAGGATATAAAAATGGATAGATACGTACCCTCACATGGACACAAAAAGTTCACCATTTAGAAAACTATGCTTAAAAATAGACAACCACTGAAACCTTAGAGAGGGGAATTTTCCTTTGGTCCTTGGCAGGAACACACGTGGCTCACTGACCTGTGTTCCCTGACTGTTGATGTCAACAGCATCACTCCACTCAGTCGTGACTTCACCCAGTGATTCTACTTTCAAAAGGATGCTAGGAAGTAAGTCTTTGGTCTTGCAGTCTGGATAAGCGGAAATCTGATGATACAGCTCATGATGCACTGAGCACTCAGGAGGAACTTTTCTGCAATAAACCTCAAACTTTGGAATATCTAAAAAAAAAAGGCATATGCAGACTGAGGCCTTGAAGACACAAAGACTTATGGGTATTAAACAGTGTGGCAAGAAAAACTCAAAGAGGGACGAATAATACTTTTAGTTAAACATTCTTCACAGGATCACACATAAGTTATGTGTGATCCTGTGAAGAATGTTTAACTAAACATTATAGGTTTTTGTATTATTTAAATTTGATGCTATAAAATATACCTTTAATATTTTCCTTTATAAGTACCGTCACTGGACATCTGTTGTGGAAAATTATTCGAGGACTAGGGTCTTCTGAGAGGGTTAAATAAGTCACTCCAAGGTGTTCTTGATAGGTCAGTGCAATAGCCCTAGAATAAGATCAAAGC
The DNA here is from genome assembly GCA_004026885.1 of Lyroderma lyra. Classification (NCBI taxonomy): domain Eukaryota; kingdom Metazoa; phylum Chordata; class Mammalia; order Chiroptera; family Megadermatidae; genus Lyroderma; species Lyroderma lyra. The sequence continues at coordinate 28,653 of PVJL010005383.1, read as the reverse complement.
GAATGACAGGAATGAGAAAGAAATGAATGTTTTCCCTCCTGGGACAGTCTATTGCATTTGCAGTATTTAGAACTCTGTAACACCTTCTTTTTTAAAATCAGAGAAAATGTTTTCCAATGAAAGGAGGCCATAACTGCCACAAACTAATAATAGGTTTACTGATTTTTTTTTTCTGAAAACATATTTATCAGATAATATTTTTAAGGTGTGAAACATTATTTGAAAGAAAATAAGCGTACCTTCTACCACCCAGGGAGAACTGCAGCTAAGCTGGTGCTAACCTTCCCTCCTGCTCTTTCCCTCAGTGTGTGTGTGCCCTAAGCTCTTCAGATAGGATGTCTCCCTCCTCAAAAGTGCTGGGTAAATTTTGTTAAAGGAGGCGCCCGTGTGCTTTGAGAAGGATGACTAGAGAATGCAGGCATGTGCTCTCTTCTCTCTTTTGTTTAAAGGTACGTAGGCTCATCACGTTTGTTGTTAATTTTCACAATCATCATACTTGACAGGATCTCCATTTTGACTACCAAGAGCAAAGGTGGATTATTTGGCATTAGAAGAACTGCCGTGGGGGCACAGGCTGCCCTCTCCAATGGAGCGACAGAAATGTTCCAATTTAGATTTACAGACTGTCAAACCATATTTCATATCAAAGCAGGAAAAATTCTCTCTGAAGTTTAAGTTACATAAATTGCTTTTTCAAACTAATCAAAGAAAATCAATATTAGCCAAATGTGGCCTTCAATTTATGCTACTTTCTAAAAGGGGCTAATAATGCACTAAAGAATTTGCCTTTGACCATTTATCCTGTTCACCAGTGTGAATCCTTCCTGAAGATGGTATGTGTCTGAAACATCAAAGCGAATTGTCCATTAGTATTTGGGGAAATCACAATACTAATACCATCAACTGTGCACGTTGGATTGAGGGGAGGACAGCGAGGCGGAGAGCGCGGAGGAGATGGGGCAGTAGGAAATGAATTCACTTTCAGAGTACAGTCCTTGGATTAACACCAAAGTTCTTTTCGTGGTCTAATTTTGAAAGAGTGGGGCAAGCCAACCTCAGAGAAGTTTCTTTTCGATAGCCAAGAAAGCTGGAGGCCAAAAACTAACATATGGGTACTTTTAATCTAATATCTAGCTTAATATTTAAGGATAAAATTAAGTTATTTTAATAAAAATCATATCTTAAAATTCTTAAAATTTTAAACAATTTCCAAATAAAAATTTATAATTTTTGTCTTTCAGTTTTCAAAATAACTTTTGTGTTTTAGACATGGGTTCACGTCACTTTTAAAAAATACTTCCTTAAACTCACCACGATTAACTTCCCCAGCCAGAATATTAGGAAAACCACTCCTCTCCAGAGTTAGGGATGAAAAATATTTATAAAATCAGGGATGTTTGTGAATGTTGTGAAAGAAGGGAAACGTGTAGGGAATAGGGCCTTACTACTATGGGTAACATGAGTTAGGAAGCTATCTTTTAAAACATTACTACTAGATATCTCTGTACACATCACAAAGTTAGGATGGCCAAAATCTCTAAGCCTATAAATTCATAATCACGAGAATAATGTACCTCTCATAAGGTCACAATATGTTTTCTTGTGTACTTTTTACATATACCATAAGCAAGTTATGCCTGACAACTACAGAAAGGACATACTGCATGGAAAACAACCACAAAATATAAGTCCAGTATGAACAAACCATTACATGTTTCTAGCTTGATTCTGTGGTTGTTATTTGCATAATTGGTAATCGGTAACTGGAGTTACTTTCGTGCAAGAACAACCACAGAACAGAGTCTTCTATGACTTCTGTTTATCTAATTTATCTCTCTTAATGACTTCTTGAGAAAAATTCTATTTTGCAGTCAAAGTAAAATATGGGAGAAGAAAGTGGTTTTCCAACTTGACTCTCCCATATTTTAACCCTTATTTCTCATCATCTGACAGAGACTAAGAAGGCACCTTTTCATTAAAACATACTGCTGTTATTTTATGGTACAAACACCATGATTTTCTCCCAGGATAAACTGCCTAAGGGGAAGATCTCATCAATGCTACACTGAGGCATGCCAGATGTGATCATATGTGCCCCATTATAAACGATGTCTAAAAGTCAGTAAAAATAAAAGTAAAACCCAGTTTTACATATGGTGAGCAGTGCAACTCTTCTGCCTCTCTTGGCACCTTGATGAACAGCTATAGTGACAAGCAAAGAGGGCATTCGCATATATGTAAGTACCTGGTACAGAATCCATTCTCCCTACAGTCCCCAGTAGGCACTGCCACACTCTGTCTGGGAAATTCCTGTCGAACAATAGCAGGCAGGCTCCAGCACTGTGAGCTGTCGGCAGCAACAGCAGGAGAAAAGGCCAGCGAGATCTGTTTCTGAAGCAGAGATGTATCCAGTGCTGCCTGACTGATGTCGGGCATTAAGTCCCAGCAAGGAAGGGAGCTGGATTTCACAGGAGGCTGCTCGCTGCCGGGGCAGATGCTGAAAGCAGCACTGTCTGGAACACGAAAATACTGAAAAAGGAAAAAAAAAACACAATGTTTTTAAAATTAAGCTTTTTAAAGCCATGCTTCTAAGAAAGTATAACCATGTATGATTGGGAAGTGGCCAAGTGTGTGTATGGAGGAGGGGACATAGGGATATTAGAAATCCTGTTCCCATGAAAAAGCCCGAAGGAGACAACTACCACATGATAGAGCTGGGCAATTAATTTAAAAGGGGGTGCAAAGTTCTCAATCCCCCCCCCCCCCCCGCCCGGGTACTGCACAAATCCAGATGCCATCAGGGTAGAAATGCTATGTGCTGGCGAGGGAGTCCTCTTGGATAGGTATGGCTCAACTGAAAGAGTGTGGCACCCTGGTGGGCCTCAGGAAGAAGAGGTCTGAATGAGATACAGAACAGTGAACCAGGAGCACAGAAGACAAATTGCCTTGAAGGCTCATCCTGAGGAGGAAACTCTGATCCCATCCCTCAGTTGGAATTCCACATGGTTTCTGGTTCATTAGAGTCTCAGAATTTGAAACTTAAAAAGGACCTTACAAGATAATTTTATTTGAGTCTCATCTTTTACAGCCAAGAAGGCTGCTTTCCAGAGAGCTGGTGACTTGTCCAAAATCACAAAGCCAGTGGGTGGCAAAGCCCAGCCGGAGCCAGGCTTCCTGCTTCCTGTTTGGTGTGGCACTTCCCACCTGCTGTCCCACACAGTCTCCCTGAGAGGCTCGGGATTATTATGTCTTTAAAAAATTCTTACACCTGCCTGAAGCAGGGCGGGGGTTGAAAAAAGGACCCTCCTCAGCTGCAGGAAAAAGGTAGGCCTTCCCCATCTCTCTCCAGTAGGCCCAGACAAATGAGGAATTAACTGTGATGTTGTTGCCACTGCAGTTGCTGGCTACTGTCATTTCCCAATGCCTAGCCTTTGTTACCATATTATCTCATTTAACCTTCACACACACACACAAAAAAACCTGCAAGGAACATGCAGTTATGTGCATTTTCAGGTGAAGAAATGTCAGTGTGGAAAGCCCTGACCTATGATCGTTTCAATCGCATTAAACCACTTAGCATGTTCTGTTTTTGAAGTTCTTTTAAAATATTTCCTTTCTCTCTAAATGTAACTTCATTTTAATTGTATAAAGAACTGAATAAAAAAATCCTTTTTGGATTTATTTTCTGCATATTCTACCACTGAGATGCAAACATAAATGAGTTGGTACCTTTTCACATTTACTCTCCTTGTGAACAGAGCTCAGTGCTCTCACAACCATGGCTCAGCTGGGGCCCAGCCTTCTGCACACAGGGCTCCTCTAGGCAGGCAGCCTGTGAGACAGATGTTCTTTCCCTTGAGACTTGGGAGCCAGTCCTCGGGACCGCTTCCCTGCTGGTGGGGCTTTGGTGTAGTGCATGTGCTAGGAGACCGTGATGCAGTCTCTGAGCAGATGGGACACAGGCAGCCACAATCTGACAGTGTGTCCGGATCTGCTGCGTTGTAGGGTTTCTGCTCATTAATTACCTTGGAAGTGTGACAGTCATGGTTTTAATTAAAGCAACAGTGAGTGAGTTTCTCTTCACCTGTATTGTGTTTGTCTTTTATTTGTTCTAGCTTTAAAAGAGTTGATCCTATTTATTGTAATTTATCAAAACTTAAGACAAACCAGTGATGTTATGAACCGCTTACCTCTGTTCCAGAATGGGGTTTGGAGACACATAACTGCGGTTTATAAAATATTTGATATGGTGTATTATTGATTATTGTAGTCTTATCTTCAATCTGAATAATTTGTATACCCTGCTGTACCATGGAGGAAATGCAGAACTGACACAACTGTAAGACAAGTGAGGAAAGAGTAATTTAAAAAATCTTGTATGTCATATAAAAATCTCCTGATTATTTTTAAAAGGTCATTTTACCTATTGGTTTGCCCAGAACAGTAGCAATTTTGCCTATTGTTCCAGAATATTCAGAGTCCCTTCCAGTTTCAAAAATGTCCTGGCCCCGAAAAGGGACTACTATTTAACCTACTAGGAGGTATTATACTAGCAAACCAGTTACTTTTGGAGACCTGTTTTCAAGTAATTTAACCAATTCCCTGACAAAATATTTACTTAGAGAGCACTTACACATAAACAGATGCCATTCATCTTTTTCAACATAAAGAATTCAATGAAACATTCCCCCTACTCTTCCTCATACACATCACAGCTATTTCACTGAAGCCTATTAAGGACCAAGGGGAGTTCTGAGAACTTCAATAATGATGATAATGATGAAGAAAACATAATGCTTGACCCTTCTTGTGGTTCACCTGTTTTTAGTACTTCATGTATATTAATTCACAGAATCCTCCCAACACCCATATGGTATAGCTACTATTATCCCCATTCTATAAAAGAGGCAAATGGGGCACAAAGAGGTTAGGTTAACTTGTCTGAGATGACAAAAATGAAGAGGGTCTAGTTGGAGTTAGAACCCATGCATGCTCGTTCTGCGGTGCTGCTTTCAATCACTGCATCACCTTACCATGTTACACGAGGAACTGATGCTCAGAGAAAATATTCCTTGCCTAAAAATACCCATCTAGTAGGTAGTCATTATCAGGATAGTAATTCTCCAAGACTGGTCTGGGGACCCAAGGAGAGGGTGTCTGAAATCCTTTCAGGGGGTCCAAAGGTCAAAGCAATTTTTGTATTATAATTAAAACATATTTAAAAGTATAATTAAATGCTAAGATGCTATTTGTCTTTTTCACTCAATTCTCTCATGAGAGTACAGTGGAGTTTTCCAGAGGTTATATGACATATTATGTCATTGCTTTCATGACTAATGAAATGTATGTATATTTTTGTGTTTAAATAATTAGAAGTTAAACTTTTTTCTTTTAACTTCAAATTTGATAAACATCAATAGATATAATCCATACAGACAAAAGGTTTTTGGAGGTCCTCAACAATTTTTAAGAGTGTAAAGAAGTCCTGAGACCAAAACATTTGGGCATTACTGCTAAAACATAAAACATAAAATATTTTCCAACAGTTCATTCAATCATTCATTCAGCACTTGCTGTGACTACTTTGTGAGGTGCTAAAGATATTGGGTGTTTGACTGTACATTATAACATTCTTTCCAGGTTTTGATGGTAGTTCTCAATTTACAACTATTCAACTTTGGGTGATTCACGCTTACAGCTCTTTGCCATTTACATCCATGTTACAGTACTTTGGCCAGCAGAGCAAAACATGTGTTGCCCAGACAACTTTGAGAAAATGGATACCAGTCTTGAATATTGAAGAAAGACCAACATTTTTCCTATTAGAGAAATTTATTTTTAAAAAGTCACCAAGTGACTCTAACTTTTCTGAAGAGGCTCTTCAAAGATGCCTGTCAAGATCTAACTTTTTCCCAGAGAAAGGTCATTCTGAATCGTACTATTATGATGAACGAGCCCTTCTTTTTCTGATTTGGAATAGCTAAAATAATGAAGATATTAGTAAGTACAGCATGAGATCTCGAAATGGGACAATATGATAGTGTACTTTATATGTATAATTAAAGTGATTTGTTACTGTGTTATTCAACTTAATTGGTTTTCATAGGCTTTAGAAAAGATTTTTCTGAAAAGGGTACATTTGTATTTAATCAATAACTGATTAAGTATGTTCTTTGTACTCATATCTTTAAAAATGTGGGTTCCAGTCCCCTGTTCAATTCCCTCTCATAACATGGGTTCTTTGGGAAAATCCGAATTCATTTGCATCACTTTGCCAGGGTGGCCCTTCCAGGAACACACCCTTTAGGAGCCTTTGTCCTTTCATTCAGTGCTCAGAATGTTGTAACAGCAACTCTGCTTCTTGCTCTAAGAAAAGGAGGTCAAGTATAATTTGTGGATATTTTGGAGCGAATTCATTCTCCCCTACTCCCACATACAATAAATCAAGTGCCTGCTGAATATTCTGAACTAGAGCAGTTATTGGATAAATTATGTGACACAGCTTTTATCACTGGTAAAGGGGAAAAAAAACCTTGTAAAAGAGAGGTAAGAAATCAAGTGCTTCACTGTTGTAAATTGGGTAGAACAAGTAATACCAAAACGGGATTAAAATCGAAAAGGGTAGATTCATTTCAGACAGCTTGAGGGGATGGTATGCTATTTCGCCTGAGCCACCCAGACTTTGATCCTACCTTCTGATGTCCTCGGAAAGCACCAAGTCTTATTTCAGCATCAACAAACCCTTCTTCGTCCAATGATACAACTTCACCATTACCTCCATCTTTCCACTTTGGAGATGTCAGGTTATGGACCAGTTTAATTGCTACTGACTTATGCACCGTGTTTGTATTTGCCCAGTATATTCCAATTTGAAAAGCTTCCTGGAAAAATAATGCCTCAATTATATTTTTCTTAACTTTGATATTTTTACTTCCATTCACAAGAATTTCTTTTATATTATATAATAGGTCTATTTAGGCAACCAAATCCCATTATGGTTTTTTTCTTTCTTTTCTTTTTCCTCATTTGTAATGGCAACATACATTTTATTTCATATCTCAATGTTTTCTTTGATTTACGATGGAATTCATATTTATGAACGAAAGAAAAAAAAACCCCAAACCCAAACTGCAACCACCCTATAAATTCCAAAGGCCTAAAAACTGAAGGTTTCATTTCATTTGACAAAGGAATAATATGCAACATTAAGTCCATGTAGGTCAACACATTCCAAATCCATAAGGTAATGTCATGATTATTTTAAAAAAAAAGGAAAAATGCAATTGAATAAAGATGTTTATGAACTGGAGCTAAACAAACAAACAAACACAAACAAACTAAAAAAAACCCCAAAACTCTCAAATTGTTCCCTATCAGGAAAACATTTTATTTAGGAGTTCCCTATATTCTATATTTTGTTACAGATTTATGTTCTTTTAAAATGAGCTAGACTTATCAAGGAAATTCTCTTGTGATGGAATATAAGATCTCCCTTTGAAATTCTGTTTTGCAATTAGTTTTTCTCCTCCATGTGAATCCATGTTACTACTGTCAACTGCTGGGTAGGCATCATGATTACGGACAATCAAGGCGACTTACACACAAAAATGGGCCCTGACAAAAATGGCTGTTCAGAAATCTTCAATTCTTACCCATCTTGCAGATCTCTGTAAGAACCACAAAAATATCTAGGGGGTAGGTTAGCACAGACTATGGCTCTATACACTTAATGTATCTGGAGTAGGCCAATTTTAATGCTTGTCAAATATCCCATGCACGATGGAAATGACAATTGTAACTAGTACAAGATATCAAATTTAATGAGATCTCAAACATGAATACTGATGATGGACAAAAAAAGACATTTGAAATGTCTTTGAATATCAAAGAACATTCCATACCTCTTACATATGCATCTAAAAGGACAGTTTCCCACAAATGATTCATTCTCTTACAAACATAAATGCAACCTCAGAATAAAAGCTAGTTGTTGAAAGAAAAGAATTCATATTAGTTAAAAAAGTTATAATACCTGAAAGTTAGGAGGAATAATAATTTTACCAGCAGGGACCTGCAGAACAATCTTCTCTCCTTCAAACAGCCAGAGGTCCCACTTGGACTGATTGATAAGCAGGGCCCAGGGTAGAAGTTCTATCAACAAGGTTCTAACATATGGCTTCCAGACTGACAGCTTCACTTGCATTGGGCTATCCCACTGGCTCAGTTGTTCATTCCTGTTCCAAATACCACATCCAAGAGACTCAGTGAAAGATAATGACTTCAGTATTCCTGAAATATGTTTAAGACACACAGGGCTCCTGTATGACACCTCTTTGTATCAGTCATACAATGCCAAATTTGCATCCAGGAGAAAGAAACTTTTCATGCAATTATGGTCTAGATTATGAGTAAAGCAATCACTGGCATACATCCAACTCAATAGTAAAACATCAGATAACCTGCAAATACCTTCTTTTTTTAAAAAGAACTTTTTGGGTACCTAACATTTGTGTGAATGGCCTCTTACTACCTAACACTGAGACATGTTTGTAGAAAAAGATTGCTGGAGAACATTACCTGTCATAATCCTTTCTATTATAGGGCCATATGGGTTGAAAGGACTTTTTTGGCCCATAGAATTCGTCAAGGATCTGATTAACTGTGCCTCCAGGGTGTATCTTAGTGGCTATTTGCTTGATAAGGGATGTTGAGATGGGAACAGCACAATGTGAAGGATCTTCTTCTTCTCTGGGAGATGGAAAGAAAAAACAAGAATAAATATCAGATTTCTAAAGTGATTTATAATTTATTGAAAAGCTCTAACTACAAATGTATTATTGTTTAAACTTTTTGTGTGTGTGTGTGAGATTGAGTCAAATTTGGATGACTAAAGAACTGATGACACAGTGTTTGGATGATCTGGGCCTGGCTGCTCCTCTGATGGCCCCAACACCCTCCTCCACCATGCTTGCATGAGATCTCTACTCATCTCTTCTTCCTTGAGAGAAATTATGCATCGATTAAATTTTGTCATGATCCCTCTTGTTTATTTCTAAACTTAATGGGAGGGGCTTAATTCTATTTAAAATTATAGAAAAAATAATAGAGAATGCTAGGCAGGGTAATTTTAAAATAACATTCTCATAGGATAAGAAATCACACCCAAAACTCTATCCTTCCTGTCCACCTCAATAGTACAGGTTACTTTTCTACTGAGTTTCTCTTAAGAAAATACAAGGATTTTTCCAGTACCTGGCTTGAAATGTTAGGTGATGTACGAGGTCAGGTTCTATGTTTTGCAGTGGTTTTTCTTGCCCTTTTCCTGGAATAATTTGTGTTTCGCTCAATCCCAGACTCCTTTTCTCCAAATGTATGATAATGGGGTCTGGAAGATGACTCCTCATGATAAAAAGAGGGCTGAACACAATCTATAAAAATAAAAGGACAGAAGAACTTTCATATTTGCTTTGTTGCAGTATTCCAGCTGTTTGATGCTGAGACAAACTTGTAATAAATCTCTTCCCTGGGTCACTCTGACCTTAATTTATTTCAGAACAGGAAAGGTCAGAGTCATATACTATATTTTAGAACTGGAAAGCACTCACCATTCGTTGTTGCACTTGAGAGTTGGGTTCTAAAGTCAAAACTGTGCACCAGACATAAATAATGGAACTGTTTGAAGATGGCACCTGCACATGAGACAGAAAAGGAGCCTATTAATATGAGTTAACTAATTAATCAAAATAAGGCACAGATATAATATTGGTTTGGAGGATTAAAAAGTTTAAAGTTATAGAACAAAAAGCCACTAAAGAGGAATAGCTAAGCAAAACAAACTTCATTATGGCATGAAGTGAATGTGAAGTGTGTTAATGGGACCATTTTTTTCCATAAAGGTGAAGGGACTTTTATGAGGAGAGACTGACGTAAGACTGAGGGGAGAATGAAAGGGAGGATTTGTCCTTTATGGGGATGAAAGTGATGATAATGGAGATTGATAAAGAAATAAAAAAGTAACCAATCGTTACAGAAATTCTTAAGTTGGAGGACACCCTTTACCCCATCCCCAACCAAAGTTCTGGTGCATCAGAATCTTTCTGAAGATATAACTCACCTCTTCTCAAAGAGCAGTATCTTGGTTATAAGAACTATTGAATGGATACAAAGGTTTTTGTGGGGTGGGGAGGAAATAGTTTGAACAGTAACATTTAAAACCTCATTTTATTATTTCAGATCTCTCCTCTTCTGTATGTATCACCCTTTTACTAAACAGTGCTATATTGAATAGAGTATAATGAGAAAATTTTAATTTTCAAAGCCACTCTATTCTAGATTGTACTACTTCTCATACCTGAATGACAATGCTATACTCAGGGGTCTTGGATTCCAGGCACACGTCTCTTGACCAATCTTCATCTCCTTTGGCTTTCACACACAACTCTGTCAGTTCACTGTTTTCTAGTATGTAGGAAGGCAATTTCTGTTTGGCTGTGAGGCAGTCAAAATGTTCTCGAACCACAGCTTGTCCATCTTGACCAATGTAATGCTGAACAACTTTTAATTCTATGCTTTGAGATAAGTAACTACAGATGATCTGTCTTCCACAGATGATAATCTAAAAGACAATAAATAAGTAAATAAATAAGGTTTCATCAATTCAGATTTCATGGTGTGGGACTATATAATCCTTCAGAGTAACCTGTGCTGATTTTAATGGGAAGAAAATGAAGTGATTAGCCTATTTAGAGAGTACAAGAAGAAAAGGAAGCTTGAAAGGAGGGCAGGGATTTTGCTTTGGTCATGTTGAGTTTGCAGCATTCAAAGGAGAGACACATAGGTAGGGTCTATGCCCAGCGAGAGATACTGGCCATGTGCTTGAGAGGGAAGGTGGGAAGGAGATAAAAGACTTGTGAGATAAATGCCTTGCAAATGGACACAGACAGAAGATTGTTTACCTGGAAAGTAGGGTAGAGGCTCAAACACAGTACCTGACCATCCCTTTAGGGGCAGCTTCTCAGGGTTTGAGGCCAGAGAAGGGGTGTGATGTGAATCAGGAGAAAGTCGTGCTACTGAAGCCACAGAGAACAGACTAACTAAGATGGGTCATCGATGGTATCAAAGTGTAGCACTGAAAAAGGATTGCACTTGAATAAAGACCTCAGCTCTCAGAGCTTAGAGGACAATTGTGAACAATTTGTTTCCTGAAGCTGATTTCCAAGGGTTTGTTGTATTCTTATGCAATGGGAGATCCCTGTATAAACTGATAATACAAACAACTTTTAACTCAGCTGCCTATTTTTATTTTATATAGGTTTTTCCTATAGTGTAGAAGCATATCTTTATAAAACATAAAGAATTATCCATTAAACCCATGGATTATCCAACTTTTCATCCAGTTAAGAGAACAGTTCATAGTAGGCATTAAGAAATATCTCTTAAATTGATTGAAATTGAAACAGCAATGTAAAATTTATTCTTAGTAATACTTTTAGAAAGCAAACCCTTTGGTAATATGAATATTCACCTTGATTGGGGAAAACTGAACTTTCACATCTACATTTTCTTATTTGTAACTTTTTTTCAGATTATAAAATAGTAACTACTATATATTAGTATATTTATAGGTTTATGAATGAATGTGATGGTTAATTTTATGTGTCAACGTGAATGGGCCATGGCGTATACAGATATTTGGTTGAATATTATTCTGGGTGTGCCTGTAAGTGTGTTCCTGGATGAGATTAACATATGAACTGGTAGATGAAGCAGATTCAGATTGTATTTCCTAACGGGTGGGATTCATCCTATCAACTGAAGATCCGAAAGAAATGAAGAGCCTAACTCAGAGGGAACTTCTGCCTGATTTCTTGAGCTAAATCTTTTCCAGGCCTTTGGATATGGAGTGAAACATCAACTCTTCTTGGGTTTCTAGACTGCTGGCTTTAGGACTGGAACTATATGCTGGCTCTTCTGGGTTTCCAATTTGCAGAATATAGATCTTGGGACTTACCGACCTCCCTAACTGTGTGAGCCAATTTATCATAAATCTCTCCCTCTCCTTCTCTACGTGCATACATATATACACATATGAGGAGGACCCCCCAAATCCAGAATTTATAAAAAAATTGTATATTTATTCTTACATGTTTAAACTTCAGTCATCTTCAAAGCACTCTCTGTTTGATGCAGTACACCTACGGAGACTCTTATTCCACTGCTCAAAACAGTTTCGGAACTTGTCAATTTGGAGGCCTTTTAGTGCTTCTTTTTGTTTGTTTGTTTGTTTTGCTTCACCTCTTCCTCATCTGCAAAACGTTTCCCTTTGAGGACTTTTTTCATTAGGGGGAAACAAAAACAGAAGCCACTAGGGGTGAGGTCTGGTGAACTGGCAGGGTGGGGTATGCGGATCATGCCGTTTTTGGTCAAAAACTGCTGAACACAGTGCTGTGTGGGCAGTGCGTTGTCTTGCTGCACGTTGTTTGTCTAAATCACCCCATCATGAGATGGGCATAAACACGTTGAAAGAGTGTCTAAAAAAACTGAATGAGGCCGAACACAGCCTCTCGCAATGCCAGCTCGTACACTGATGCTGATGGGTTCCAGCCTGTACCACAAGGGGCCTGCTCTCCAGAAGGTAATTCTGGGGTTTTTTTTTTTTTGGTCCCCCTTGTATATGTGTATAAATAGGTATGTGTACACATACACACAATATATACTCAATTGGTTCCATTTCTTTGAAGAACCCTGACTAATGCAAAGCATTTTCATAAATTAACTCTTTTAATTTCAGAGCAACCTTATAAAATAGGTGCTAGTATGACTTCTTGTCTTAACAAGGAGAAAATGTAGGTGTAGAGATGTTGAATAACTTGCCCAGTGCTACCCAGACTGGCCCAGAATCTGTGTATGATAATCAGCCTGATAATCTGTCTCTTATAAAATTAATACACTAATTAAGAAAATTTAGAATCTATAAAAAAAGGGAATGAGGCTGCCCATCATAATGTAAATGGGGCAGAAACCACATTTGGTTTTGTTCCAAAAAGCTTCTCCCCTCTTCCCCCTTACTATTAAAAACCCTGATTTGGTTCAGGTCTCAAAGAACAGCAACGTACTCAGGGAAGGTGGACACTGCCCACGGCCCCCAGAGGCTGCATAAGGTTATAAACTAATCCTTGTAATTCCTTTCACCAGGGATTAGTTTAGGGGTGAATGTGGACTCCGTTTTGGCTAATAGTATGAAAAGGAAAGACTGCTGAAAAGGCTCTGGGAAAGTTACTCCTTGATAACAAAGGGAACAATTTAAGATAAAGCCCCTCTTCTTGTCCCTCATGGAAGGTGATACGAGGGCATCTATGTCTGTGTATCCCTTTGTAGCCACCTCGAAATCAGGAAGGCAAACCTGAGAGGACGGTGGAGAAGCAGATGCAGGGGTGAACTGCTTAATTAACCAACAATGAACCTGCTTGCTTCCTCCTTGTGATGTGACGTAATAAATGTAAAATTGGAAAATAACAGTATCTGCCTCAATAACTTGCTATGAGGATTAAAAAGCCTATTTTGTAATGTTAAGGTGAACGCATCCTAATCGATACATTTTTCTGTCATCAAGAGTGTTCTGTAGCCATCCTTTAAAGAAACTATTATTTATATAAGCATGAATGAATGAATTATTTTTTTTACCTAAAAGAAACCTGCTAGATTGATAGACCAAAAATTAAGTGACTGTTGTTTTGACTTACATTACTTGAATAGTGAGGTTTAGCATTTTCTTAAATGTTTAGTTTTCAACTATCTAGTCCTTCGAATTATTTTTTTTACAACAGAAGGAATGCATCTGTAAAAACCAAGCCGTGTTTAACTGTTATATTTCCCCTAGATACTCTGGTCATTACAATTTTTTAAAACAACGTTTTCACAATAACAAACATAAAACTCAACTGAACCGTGAATCCTACATTAGCATGCAAGCATTTTTTTTTTCTTTTTTTTTTTTTTTTCTTTAAAGCATTTCTTTAGCATATGCTAGGGGTTACTAGATGCTTATGATAACTCCTATGATGCTATATAGCATTGCCTAACTTTAAATAAACATTTGAAAGCTCTGAACAGTATTTAACTCTGTTCTCATTCGGGACGTGCCCAGGCCTGGCAACGTCTGCACACTGCTCTTGCTCTTGCTCCAGAACCTTTGGGCCCCATGAAATTTAGGAGACAATTTTGCTGTCTCTCAACAGAAACCACAGAATCTCTGCAACCATCTGGGACTCACTTTGTTTAAAGACAGAGGTCCTCTTGGTGGGTTTTTATAGTTTCATTTCCAAGTAAAAAGCCTGTTAAATAGGCTTTCAAATTTGATAAAAAGAAAACCTTTAAAAGTGGCCAGGGAGGAAAAGCTACTTAGATGAAGGAAAATCCAAAATGGCTACTCCTGGGAGTGATGCTCTTCATGGCTGCTCCCACGCAGGGTTCAGTGAGAGCCATGTCTGCTTTTCTTCAAAGTGGCAATACTTACAATGCCTTTATTTTGAAAATTATGGTTAGAATTTCAAGATTAATTTATCAATTGAAGACAGCTACTTAATTTTTTTAATGTAGGGTTTCTCTTTAATATACATTTCCAGGTTTCACACTAATTCCCCTCTTTTCCCAAAGCCACAAAGATGTGTACTGAAGATTTCCACATATGATTTTACTTAGCAGGTTTCAGAACTCTTATTAGATCAGTGCCAAGAAGAACAGTGATATTAAAGAATAACTCCAGAGTACCAGATGCACTGGAAAATGATATCTTAACCATGATTAAAAGTGTATGTATGAAGATACATATATACATACACACATATACACATTGAAGTGTTTAGAGTGGTAAAGCATTCCCCAATGAAGGGATGGGAAACACGTATGCAAATATGTGTACACAACCAGTTGTATACTGTACAAAGTTCCCGAGTAATTTTATGTAGTGAATTTTCATTCAGTTGGGGAAATGAGAGGGGTACAGGAAAGGCAGGGAACAGATAACCAAAAACCATTGTTCAAAAGAGAGTTAGCCAATTTTCCATCATCCAGGGGCATGTTAATGTGGTTAAGGTACATCAGGGAGCTGCATACACTCACCTCCCCAAATGGGGCTTGGTAATTAGGCAGCTGCAGGTTATTGCATATCCCCAGGCCCAGGTGGGGTAGAAGGAAAAGAAGCCAAGACAAAGGAGTCAGGAGTCCACAAAGCTCTTCTGGAAGCTTGGTTCCTACCTCCCCTCCTAATCTGACTGATGGAGGAAACATTGCGTCTCTGATGTACTTTAATGAGAGCTAAATTGAATGTTGGTTAATCTACCCCGATGATAAAAAAAAAAAAAGAAATGCAATTGAAAAAGACGTTGTAAATGTGTGTGTGTGTGTGTGTGTGGGGGGGGTGTAGAAAGTGAGAGAGATGGAGAAAGGAAGAGGGAGGGAGGGAGGGACGAAGGAAGGGACCAAGAGGGGGAAGAGAGATGAGAGGCTAAAAAACACTGACTAGAAAGGTTTTTTCACAACTTCGATATATGTAGCAGTTGGTTTGAAGTTGGCATGGTGGTCTGCTGAGCCTTTAAAATATTATCCAGGTTCAGTATAAACCATTTTCCATTTGCTTCATTCTAGGTTATCCAAATTGCTGTTTCTGTGTTCTGCTTTTCACTACTCAACAACTAAGTTTTTTAAATGGTCCTAACATAGAGCTCAATCTCATTTGATTACAAGAAATGCTAACACTCCAAATATAAATTAAGTGTATGTGCCTTTCTTGACAGTGGGAATGTAAAATGGACTTTCCCAGTTCCTTTGGGAGATGACACTGCCTTTTAAAAAGGTAAATGCAACATGAGGACTGCTTATGCTTCCATTACTGCTCTCCAAATAGTCCTTTTTGTTTGGCTATATTCTATACCCCCGACCCCCAGAGAGTATTTATTATAAATAGGGTAGAAGCAGAGAAAAGTACAAATAACATTTGGAAAAATCCTGAATTGTGATTTGGCACCAGATGTCTTTAAAAATTTGTACTTCGACATTAACAGAGAGGATGATTAAAAGAATTCCTTAAACTTGCAATGTATGCAAAATTTCTTGTTAGTACTGATTTGAATCCCCCTTTACATTAAGATTTTTTAAAAATGCTAATGGTTTGAAGAACTCAGAAAGTCAGTAGAAGTTTGGGGACAAATATATATATTGTTATTTAAAAGATTCATGTAGCCCTAACAAAAATCTGGTGAGACAAAACAATGAATTTTGGTTAACAAAAGACATCTTTTTAGTTTGGGAAAATGCATCAAGCACCTCAAAACATTCATACCCTTTGCTCAGGTCATTAAATTATATAGCAAATGATATTAAGGACAGACTCAGAAATTTGGACATCTATTTATATGCAAAAATATTTATTTAAGGATTTATTATAGTGACAAATTGGAAATTATCTAAAAATCCAATAACAAGAGAATGTCTAAATGTGTTTCAATATACAATACCATAAATTATTATGCAACCATTTAAGAAAAATTTCATATAACATGAGAAGATGAGCATAATGTAATGTGAAGTGAAAAAAAAAACAAGTTGAAAAACTGATATTACAATCAGATCTCAAGTTGATTAAAAGATATGTGCATAGTAAAAAAAGGGTAGAGAAAATACGCCAAAGTAACAATAGTATTTATCTTTGGATGGTAGGATTATGGGCAATTTTTATTTTCCTTATTAGACTTTTCTGTGTCGTCAGAACTATCTTGTAATAGTTAACATAAAAATAACAATAGCAAAATATTTATGGGTGCTTTCTTTTCCAAAAGGAATACAAAGCATGGAAAGGTTAAGAAATTTGCTTAAGATCATATAAATAATAAAAGCTTGTGCTGGGAAATCTACAATCAGGAAGAAAAAAACAGATAGCTAACATTTTATGAGAATTATTTAAAAATGTATTTTTCATGACCAACATTTTTGATTTACGGTGTACTATTGCAATGTGTAAATATCTGCTTAGGAACATTGTATATATTGATTTATCCCTGAAATTCATTATCAATCCTTGAAAATATATAATACCTATGCAAGAATGAGGCACTATTATCGTAACACAAAGCAAGTCCAATTGATATTACTCACGCTTAGGAGTCTTTCAGCATTGCAACTGTAACTGAAGTTTATTGGTTACGACAGTTGGCCAGGCACATTACAAGCACTTTATATACACAAACTCATTTAATCCCTATAGTAACTTCATGAGGAGGGTACTATTACTACCACCTCAGTTTTGCAGCTGAGGAAGGTGATTCACAAAGGTTAAATAACTTGCTTAAGATCATGCAGCCTATGATCTTAACCATCAGGACATACAATGAAAAACCATTTCTTCACAGTAGGACGCTGTCATTCTACTAATTGGTAAATATTCTAGCAACCCTATGTGAAAGACTTGAAAGAATTGGGAAAGTTTAGCTGGAGCCATGGGAGTCAAAGTGTGGCCCCTGGACCAATAGCAGCAGCAGCAGCAACTGAGAACTTGTTAGAAATGTAAATTCTCATGTCACACCCAAGACCTACCTGAATCTGGTACTCTGGGAGCTGGAACCCAGAAATCTATGTTTTAACAAGCCATCCAGAGGATTCTGATATACGCTTTAAAAATTACTATACTTTCAGGTGTATGAAACAACATAGTGATTAGACATTTCTATGCCTCATAGTGATAGTCCCAATTGAGTTTATTACCCATCTGACACTGCACAGTTATTACATCATTATTGACTATATTCTCTATGCTGTACTTTACAACCACATGGCTAATTTTTAATATTCAATTTAATTTTCAATATTATTTTATATCAGTTTCAGGTGTACTGCATAGTGGTTAGACATTTATATAATTTATGAAGTGATCCCTCCAATAAGTCCAGTAACCCATCTGACACTTAATAATAGTACAGTATAATAGTATAGTATACATAGTTTTTACAATACTATTGACTATATTCCCCATACTGAGATACCCTTAAGTTTGAGAGTCACTAGCCTAGATAGAAGGAAACGAAAGGAAAACATTCTAGCTTTCCTCCTGTTTCTGAAAGGCTTTAATATAGAGGGGAGGTAACCTGTGGAGTACTCACAACAAGGGGCTGTGTGACTGTTGTGTACACCTCATAAATTCTGAGGAATGTGGAAAACTGGCTGGATGGTGACAGGTTTTGGCTCAAAATTAGGAAAAAAACTTCATTAATAAACTTCAACAATGGAAAGAGCTGCTATGTGAGGGAATGAGCTTATCATCTTCAAACAGATGCTAAACGCCCATTTCTCAGGCACGATAGTGAACTGAAAAGGTAGGTTGGGCATTCCTGAAAGACCATGAGTGACAGAATCAGAAAACCAGTATGTTTTAATTAGGCAGATATTTGTTGAGAGCATACTCATGGAAGAGAGTTCTGAGGGCAGACTTTCCAGCTCAAAGCTCACAGCAGTTAGGTTGGTCCCCTCAGGAACCTTGGAGTGAGACCCATTTGTCCCATATTTATCTCTTTGTTCAGGCTATACTGCCTACTTGAATGCCCTCTCTTAATCCAAATTCTAAGTTTTCCAAAGCCCAGTTCAAGTCATATCTTCTTAGTGAAACCTCCAAATTCCTTTCACACTTGCTGTTAGTTGTGTACATTGTTGGGTTTATATAAATTTGCAATTTAAGAGCAGAGGTTGTATCACATCCTTAACGTCTTTCATTTCCCCCAGTTCAACTGGAGGCAGTCAACAAATACTTAGAAGAATGGTCAGCTAACTGGGAAGACTCTTCCATGCTTCTTTTCGGAGACTCTGCTATAGTTCTCATTTCACCTGTGTTGCCCACAGTAACGAGAACAGGACGTCCAGGTCCCTCATTACATGCGGATCGAGAATGATATGGTATGGGTCTTACTGTTCCCCTCACCAACTGCTTCCTGCTTATTGCCTGGTGCGCAGTAATGGAGTAGCCCTGCTGCTGGATGCAAGAAATGCTCCCCTTTCCCTTTTGCGGGAATGGAGTACAGTTTTTATCATGTCCTCAGTTCACGTAAGCTCTGGGTAGACTGCTACAATTCAGATGCAGATGTGTATGTTAAAATTCTTATGACAAATCCAGTTATCATGTGTGCGGTGAAGCCAGTTTTCAGATTTTAATACTTCCTTTTTTTCTTTCTCCTCTTGTCATATGCTCCACGCTTGAAAAACATCTTTTAAAAACCACATTTTCACATCTTAAGAACACACAAAAAAGTGTCAGATACTTTTTTCCCCTTTGCAGTCTTAGAACTTCAAAAACAGCCAAAAGGAAGTTTTATAAAATATGTAAAAATATGTGCTGAGAGCTGAGGTTTTACATGCCAAGAGTTAGACTGCAGTGAATTTTTACTGCAGTTAATATTAACTTGTCGGGAAAGAAAGCGTGCTGGAGACCCAGGCCCACTCAGTCATGGGAGAGCTTCACAACACTTTCTTACAGATTATTCTTACATGTATGAGAACCAACTCCTGGTTATCCACTGTTGGATTATCCAGAGTCTCCACCACCCTTTGCTTCTTTTTCTTCTCATTAAAGGCCTTTTGGCCATTTCACAGCTCATTAGCACCTCCACCAGAAGGTAGGTGATGACAGGGAGAAGAGGTGAAACTAAAATCAGTAAATTTTACTGCTCGTTAGCAGTGCTTGTAAAAGATGTGGGACAAGGGATCTGAAGCCATCACCATCATCATCAGGGTCATCAACAAGCACTTATTGAGTGCTCAGGTGCATGTCTGTAGTAAGTATAACCGAGCAAACCACTGTGATTCTTTTTTATTATCAATTATTTTCATTTAAGTTTCCCTTCCATTACTTACATCAAATAATTAAGAGCCATCTGGCTCATAAACACAAAGGAACTTACCTGCTTTTGCACTCCTCTGAGGTGCTGAACCTTGATGATGAGTGAAGCAGTTCGACCCTTGTACTGAATAGTTCTAATAAAAGTCCCAACATGGTCCACACTGATGGGCTCTGACCAACGCCAATTGCCCCAACCTTCAATACAGATGTGTAACAGCTGGAGGGAAAAACAATAATCGTCACAATGCCAAAAGTGCCAACAAAAATCTAGTCCTAAAATGAAAGTCTCCTTGCTGGAAAACCTTCCTATTTGTAATATTTAGCATCTGTTTTCTTTCTAACCTGCATTATTCATCCACTTCCAGCTTATTCAACCAGGCTAAGAATAGCAAATATGCCACATAGAGTCAATGTGGTTTTCCAGATCACATTTTAAACCTTCTTAAAAGTAATTGTTCTATCAAATGGTAATAGGCCTGTTGAACATTTAAGAAAAGACCATTTCATTCATCTGGAGGACAAGAAGGTTAAAATGTGAGTGAGATCAAAGAACCCTGGTCTTGGCTGATGGTTTATTCCTTCTTATGGCTAGACAGTGATTAAGCTAAATTTGGTTTGTGGCATTATTTTTGACCCTCCATTGCCATTCCTTTATTTTTTCTTTTGATAAAGAACAAAATAGCAATCTAGGATGCATTTCATTTAATGTACTCTTGTTATGAGATCACATATATCAAATCAGAAATGCCTTCAACATTTTGAATGTATGAGAAAATGTCTTCGTTCTATTTTTTTCTAGTGTGTATTTATGTAACTTTTACCAATCAGTCTCCTGATTCACATTCATATTTGTTCATATTAGTATTACCACTTTTGGTAATATTTAGATTTCTTTCACGGATGTTAAAGATTTTCTATTTCTACTCCTACCCACTAGCTCGCAGTAACTAAGAAAATCAATTTATCTGAACAAATATTTCAAAACAATATAATAATTGCACTTTTTTTTTTTTTTTTTTTGCTTTTTGGTATGTGGGTAGCTCCTTGACTGGGAATCGAACCCAGGCCGCAGTGCTGACAACGCCAATGCCGAAGCCTTAAGCTACTACACCACCAGGGAACTTGCATGCAGTTTCTTTAGGATACATGTTTAAATGAGAATAAACAATGTTCTTCTATATGACCACTAAGTATAAGGAAATAAAACTGACATTTTAGGAAAAACATTTATGATACACAAACTTAGTATTTTCTTTCATATCATATATAATTTTTAAAAAGAGCTAACAAAGGCTAATTGCATAAAACATTTTTCCAATTAACATAATGAATAAAATTTTGAAACCATTCCATATGAGCTATCACAATCAGCCCTTAAAATAAATACATCAAGAATTTACATGGGAATTGCCATAATGATAAAAGCCTTTTGATGAAAAGATTATTTTTTTAGTTGTAGCATCAGCAAGAGCCCTCATAGTGCTTAAATTAAAAAATTTCCCAAGGTCATTGGTCATCACAATATGATTTTGTGTGGAAAAATAAGGGAGGTCTTTGATATATGCATATATCTTAATAAAATATTTAAAAGAAATCTCCTCATTCCTCTGCTTTTATTATGACCCCACTCCAGTTCTTTACCCTCAACCACCCATGATCCTGTGAAATCAAAAGGCTACCATTTAGATGACTTTTAAAAAAAGGGCTAACAGAAAAGTTAAAAACAAAGAAACAAAAACCATCCTAGACAGCAAATCCCTTCAGGGAAAATTTGGTCTTATATATACTCTACAACATAAAAGTACCAGAGTATCTTTGATGTTTAAATATTAGTTACTGAAAATAAAAAAAGAAAGAAAGAAAGAAAAAAGAAAAACAATAGTGGTGTTTGGAACTACAGTTTTTCGTAGCAGCCACTGGGAATAAAGCTCAGGGCACACACACAGAACTAAAAAAAACAAGAAAGTTGTTTTCTTTGGAGAGACTAGTAGCTGGAAATGACAAAAAAAATAATATGGCAAGGTACGTAAGGTCAAGCTCAGCTATATTTTTCCTGAAAATTCTATAGCCTCTAAAGAAACTTCAATGTATGCAATGTAATTTTAATTGAGGAGTGTTTACATTTGCATATGAGCTCTATTTTAGGTAGCTGCTCACTATGTGTACAGTTTTTAATGACGGAATGTCACCAAGGAATATGCTGGTCAGGTTTCGGTTGGCAGCTATTTTTTCTCAAAATGTTGGCACAGATATTTTCTTTGAATTACAAAAATTCAGATATATTTGGATTTAGTTCACACAGAAAAGTTAAGTGGGAGAAAAACATAACACTTCTCCCACATGCATCACCAGTAGAATATTTGTAATGTTTGGTCTACTGTTAAAAAGCATCTAAATACCACTGGCAGTTAGATGTATATGACAGCTGTTTGGAAAAAAACCCAGCCATAAATGCCTCTATTTTTCATATTACAGGCTAGATACTTTCCGGACAGTCCTCATATGATTTATGAGGGGGAATCCAAAAAAAAAAATTCAGAATTTACTTATTAAAAATTTTTGTATTTATTTTTACATGTTTTAACCAGTCACCTTCAAAGCTCTCTCTGTTTTATGCAATACACCTATCGAGATGCTTTTTCTACTGTTCGAAACAGTTTTTGAACTTGTCAATTTTGAGGCTTTTAAGTGCTTCTGTTGTTTTTTGTTTTACCTCTTCCACAATGGCAAAATGTTTCCCACTGAAGACTTTTTTTCATCCAGAGAAACAAACAAACAAAAAATCTCTCGGAGCAAGATCAGGTGAATAGGAAGGGTAGCGGATGGAGGTAATGCCGTTTTTGGTCACAAACTGCTGAACACTCAGTGTGGTGTGGGCAGGTACACTGTCATGCCGAACGTTGTTCATATAAATGACCCGTCATGAGATGGGCAAACGAGTTGAAAGAGTCTCCAAAAAACATTCACTGAAGCTGAACACAGCCTCTTACGACAACGCCAGCTGGTGCACTGATGCCGATGGGTTCTTTGAATACTCGCCTAATGGGGATGCCTGATAATTCTGTTTCTTTCCTTTTTTGGGTCCCCCTTGTATTAGGAAAGGAATTACAGTCCTTAGAGAGGACATTTACAAAAAGGAATTCAGAAGGAGGCCCAGCTTACTTCTTGTAGTGTAATTGCTTTGGGTACTAGATAGTAGTGCTCAGATACCCAGTGACGTCAAGTGAAGATGGGAAGTTCTGTTCGTGTTGGACCAACTGACTAAATTTCACTATTACAGGTGCTGAAAAGTCTCCATTTAATAACAAACACTCTAACCTATATTTATTTCTATGCCAAAGGAACTTTAAAATCAGGCATAAAAATTTAAAATTTGTGTTAGACTACCTGATTCTAATGAGATTTCCTTCTACCATTCACCCAAACATTTTTATTACTCAGTACTAGAAGGCAGGCAATATGCTAGGCATTGTAGAGGAAATAAGGAAGAGCTCTGGGAACTTAAGATCTTACAGGGAAATAAGGCACACAGAAATAACTAACGAGGCATTTGGCGAGGTACAAAGTGATACAGGAGACTACAACTTGTTCCAGGTTGCTGTGATTAGAAGAGATCCTAAAGCAACTGGACCTCAGAGTTTGGGTCAAATTTCAACTAGCAAAGATGACAGTCCATTTCCAGGCCAAAGGGATAATCTGGGATGCGAAAGTCAGAAGGTAAACTCAGAGCAAAGTTAAAAGCCTTGAGTAGTTGGAGAAATGGGAGCATGAAAACGGGAGTGAGGGATAAAGTCAGACAGAGCCAGACTGTGGCCAGCAGTGATTTACTAAGCTAAGGAATTGGTGCTTTATTCAGGAATTAGTGGGTAGACACTGAAGGCTTCCGTGTAAGTGAGCAATGTGTTGAAAAAAATGAGTGGAAATCTGTATATACTCCCATGTGAGTATATACAGATTGTGGAATGTGGGGGTAGGACAGCTGCCATGGCCAGGATGAGAGACAATGTGGGTCAGAAACATGGGAGAGAAGAGGCAGTGGGCTTAGCAGGAAAACAAAAAGGGTATTTTTATGTTCTCTTATCAGTTTGGAAATTTTCTTTCACCTTTTTTCTATTAAATTTCCCTTACTGACTGACTTCCTCCACCATCTTTTCAGGCTTTTCATTCTCTTTGGCCTACTTAGCTAGTGTCTAATATTTTCCATTGGGGGAAAAAAATCAAATAGGAACCACTCTTGTTTGAACTTTTCAATGGAAACTGAAACTAAGCAATAACATGGGTTGTACAGTGGCCACACTTGTAGGAAGGTCCCAAGGGGCTACATTTCCTTTTTTTTTCAGTAGACCCCCCAGTGCTGTGCTGGCAACCAGACTGAATTTGCAGTTTGTACACTGAAGACCTCAAATGGGAGTATATACAGATTTCCACTCATTTTTTTTTTCAATATAAAATAAAACTTAAAACTGAATTACTGATCAGGGGACTGGGGACCAGCTCTCAGGACCACCCATAGTCATGTCCAAAGGGAGAATTCCTATATTGATAGATTACAGAGGAAAGAAAAACAAAACCTATAATTGAGGAAAACAGGTTACACCAAGGAAGAGAAAGAGAAAGGCAGTAGTTAAGAAAATTTTTAAAATTATATCTTAAATATAAATGAAGATACCAGATACTTTTCTGTGAATGGTATTTCATTATTCTTTTGAAAACTGTTATCAAGGTTATTTCTAACTAATGGTTGCAAATTAAAATTTTATCTTCAGCTTCACTTGCATTTTTTTGCATTTTTAAATAATTTATAATAATATGTAATATTCCAAAAAGAAATTGAAAATCTAAATTTTCTCAATCTATTGTATTCTATGTAGATATTTTAGAAGTGCTAAAAAATTAACATGTGATTCAGGTGAAATAAAGTACTGGATAAATGTATATATTAATATACTCTATATATTTATATAATAAATTATATTTATGTAATAAAGTATTAATATATTAATATACATTAAAGCTTAGACACCATATTTTTTTAAACTTCTAAACTTATCACTATATCCTAAGAGCTTAATATTGAATAAATAAATGAATCAGGATTATTGAAAAATAACCCAAAGTCGATATTCGAACATTTTAGTGGTGATATTTGTGCATAAAATGTCATAAAATGAATATCAAATTAAAATATTTAGGAACAATTCCTATTTTGAGTGACCTTCAATACAGAAGATTTGTTTTATGTGGATAATGATACTAAGATTAAACTAATAATCAAATCCCTTAGATACATAACTCAAACAATGCAATATTGATGTTAAAGCATAACCCTAAATGATATACTAGGTGAGCATCATGAATGAAAATAAGATATTAAAAAAAACTTGTCTATCTAAAATAATATCTGGAAAGTTATAGATTACATTTAACAGATCAAAGTTAAATTGTCTGTTTGGAACACATAAGTAAAACTGATATTTCCTACCAATAAATTAACATAAATATGTTGCTCTTACTGTTTTTTCAAGGCAGCTGAATTTCAGGATGTTCAGAGTATTTGAAATAATGCTTAGAATCAAGTAGAAAAATTTCTAGGTAATGGCTAATGCTCGGTATCACACCAATTCAATACTAGACCTCTTAGACCCTGTATATCCTTTTATATTTATAGAACAATTGCACACTTAAAAGAATGATAAAGTAGAAATAAATCAAATTGAATTATTTTCTAGTGGACAACTTGTACTCTCTGATGCCTTGTATTTTGGAAGAAAGGAAAAATAAAAAGAAAACTCTCTACATCAGTCTTTCAGGAGGTGATACAATGAAGGCCTTCACTGTCATTATACATATGTCAAGTAGTTTACTTTGTCACAAAATATTAGTGCTTGTAGGTTTGTCCTCAAGACAGAATTCAATGAAGGCCACAAATACTGTGCAATCAGCATAAAACCACCTCTTACAAAAGAGGGAAATCTGGCACATTCACAAAATGTTGGTTAGAATGAAAATTATAGCTGGAGGGTAATTCTTGTATCAAAAATTCTTAGTTTCCGATACTCACTGACTCATCAATTCTATATAGGAGTTTATCCTAAGGTAGTAATTATAGATATGTGCAAAGATTTTTATTTATTTAGATGTATATTTATTCCAGCATTGTTTTAATTATTAAAATTTGGCATTACTAAGAAATTGGTCAAATAAAATACAGTAAAATCAATAACAACTATCATTTGTTAGACACATAATATGTGTCAAGCACTGCACCAAGTGCCTTTAATATATTTTCTTATTCATTCCTTAAAACAATCTTATAAGGCAGATACTTTTGTTTCACTTTACAGATGAAAAACAACTTGAGTTACAGAAAGGTTGAAATGACCTGCCCAGGGCCAGAGTGTTGGGGAGGGCAAGGTAGAATGAGATTTGAACTGCAGGATGCTTACTTAGAGCCTCTGTTCTTAACCATACTTCTACTGTAGAATTCTCTCAAGCCATTGAAAAAAAAATCTTAGCATGAAAAAAGTTAATATTATTTAGCAATGGATTAACTGAAAAAAGTGCATTACAAAAATATATGTTCAATATACATTCCATATTTGTAAAATGAACAAAAAGTATATATACTTATTCCTAAAGGAGAAAAATGGCTAGAAATATGCCAGAATGCTAACAGTGGTTATCTTGGTATAGTGGGGTTACATGTCTTAAATTTCCTTTTGGTGCTCTGTATTTTGTGTGCTTTCATGTAATTTCCAAATTTCATACTATAAATATGTATTATTTTGCAATCAGATAAAAATTAATGTTATTAAAATGAAAAAAAGTCTAATAGAAAGCATACAGAGCCTCCATTTCAAGTAAAAAGAAACTATACATTTCTATTTTAAAAAGTCTGATTCAGCCTCCTGCCTGAAATTTCCCCATATCTACTAATGTCACTGCTTTCCCATTCGCAGTGTTGGCACTTGCTTAAAAGGGTGACATGATCCTCAGCTCCTCTCAGTAGCCTCTAAGCTCCTTGAACAGGGTCTGGCTTGCTATATTACTTATTCATGTGACTCTTGAAGTTTAGTGTACTAGTAATTATTTAAGTTTTTTTCCTAGGGAAATAGTTTTATTCCCCCATTTAGCAAAAATTTTGGGACTTACCTCTATTAAATATTTACCATAAGCCAACTAACTGTACTACACAAGGTGAATACAGACATGAATGAGACACAGGACTTGCGCTGAAAATCCTCATAATATAGTGGGGAGAAACAGATACCTAACAAGAAAAATTATACTGTAAGATTTTGTGAAAGGAAGGAAAAAAATTGTCGTAGCACTACAGAGGTATTGGAGAAGTTAAAAGATTGACCAGAAGACATGTATTAGTTACTCAAAGAAATAATATGAAAAAGATACAATGAAATAGAATAAAAGATATATAGGACTGTTATTTTTGATAAACAAAAGAAGACAACGGCCTAACTTGTATTGATTTTTACTGTACAAAATTAACGTCTACAAAGCACACTGATTACATTACAAACAATGACAAGCCATAAAAGTAGCAAGCTGTGGCTTCAAACCATTTGTGCAAACATCTTGTCATACTTCTTGTCAATATAATTTGGAAAATTAACTTTATATTATGAACTCATCAGCTTTCATTCCTCTAATAGCTTTGATCATGATCCAAAGGGAATCACTGAATTTTGAACTTGGAAAGGAAAGAGTAATACTGGAATAAAAATCATTGTTTTAGGAGGTCTGATCTTGCTCTTGGGCAGTCAAGAGACATGTGGGTAGATTCTTGGGGATGAGGAGCGGTGAGAGTGAGGGAGAGGACCTGCTTGAAAGAGACTGGTACAAAAAGGGAGGTTCAAGAGGCAGTGAACTCTTAGGCCAGTGAATGTCATTTCCTCTCACAGCATCAATCATCAATAAATATCAGGGGTTGAGCATTAAAGACACTGAAACAAAGTAATTTACAATTGTTGGCCTGTTTGAAGTAATAGTACTCACTGTCTCCCTGGTCTTTCTACATATATTCAGAGATAATAGCTCCCAGGCAACAACAGATTCCAGCAACACCTCACTGTATTTTATGAGTGGCATCACAAGACAAACATTATAGCTGAAGATCAAGAGTCAGGAAAAACAAACAATAAAAATAGTCACTGTGAATGAAGGAAATAGTAGTTTCTCATGAATTTTGCCAATTCAGGATATCAGAGAAGCATTAAAGAATGAGGGAGACGCTTTTACCTGTGAATAGTTGAGAAACATTAGGGAATGCCAGCTAGAAAATGAGAAGTGAAGTAGGAATAGACTTTATTATCCTGCCCTGTAGCTGGACATATGAGAACAAAAAATACCATTCTTCAATTGATAATAGAGTATAACTAAGGGTAATCCTTTTAATACACAGCAAAAATGACATGAAAATAAGCCAGAGACCTATGAAGAAATAATGCAAAGCAAAGAGAATACCATTTAAAAAAATGAGGTGAAGAAGATACTAGTTAATGCAAGTACTCTGTTGCAGAAATCAGAAAAAAAAAGGTATCAGGAAAGTTTTTGATTTTCTTTAAAGTATGAAAAATTACATGATTTCTAGAAAACTGTAGAAAAATACTGAGAGGAAAGAACAGTTTGGTATAAATAGAAAACAGCCTGAGAAAAAACCTAGATGATTAAAAATATTTCATAAGAAATAAATGCAAGGAAACTACAAATGCATTTTCAGAATAACTATCTACACTGATTGAAGTAGAGCAAGTATT